>JAWQFJ010003138.1:50000-83410 GCA_034096865.1 Theodoxus fluviatilis | reverse complement strand
AAGCTCTCATCTGCGGCAAGCTACAAGTGTTATTGATGTCGCCTGCTGATGGCTCGATAGGTATTCGGCGAGTTATGTCCCTTGAACAGTTTTCGAACGGATGGAAGTTAAACGACCCATCACTGGCATCAGCCTTTGTCGGACACGCCAGGGCCAATAAACAGACGATAAAATCACTAGAACTGTTAGAGTAAAAGCAAGCCGAGTTGCGATCTCCCTAGTTATTCGCCATTTATGAAGCGCGTTGGAAGACTCGGTGGGTCTATTCTTACCCCCAACCCACATTAGGTCTGGAAATGGAATGAAACTAGAGCGGCCGGTGGGACGGTGTGTGTGTGTGTGTGTGTGTGTGTGTGTGTGTGTGTGTGCGCGCGCGCGTGTGTCATTCAGCGTGGCTGAGACTATAGACCTTTATAGTCAATATAGCATTCAGCGTGGCTGAGTCTATAGTCTATATCTCTGTGTTCATAATGTATCTCTGTGTTCAGAATGTGTGTGTGTGCGTGTGTGTGTGTGTGTATGTGTGTGTGTGTGTGTGTGTGTGTAGTGTGTTCGTGTGTGTGACGTTTGTATGTATGTGTGTGTGGTGTGTGTGTGTGACCCAGGGAAACACGATAAACCTATTCCAACTATAACGACGGAACTATCGTTGATCAACATTGCACGAAAGAGGATGTAGGCCCCTACATCTCTCCTTTTCTTTCATGGCTATAAACCTCAACGGCAGCCATAAACGCGTGTAAATAAAATAAATAATGCGAAACTCCGACCAAACGTTGCCCCCTCTTATTTTGCACATCTTACTCGATCCAACGTTGATTTTAGTTGGTTTTTTTTCTCCTACGGTTCTAGTTAACCACTGTCGACCATGGGCGCATTCAAGATAGACGCCAGGGAACGGTACGTGAGCGAGGCGCACGCAAATGAGTCGCACATGGAGCCGGGAGTAATTTCATGTGCGAAAGTGGCAAATCGTAGTCGGCGCACGGTCATCCTGAACGACCAAATTTGGATAACGTAACGTCACGTCTGCATCTTGAACACGCGCCATGATAATCCAGAGTTGCCTTTCCGTGTTTCTGAAGCACCATGACACCATTGTAATGAGCAAGGCACACAATGATAGCCAATGGGAAAGCAAACATGAAATGTACAGATTTCAATAAAGAATTCCAGAAACATATTTGTCTCTCAGTTGAAAAGAGAAGCCTTTGAATCATTGGGATGTGTTTCTTTTCCGGTGGATTACACTTGCTCAGTCATGCAGCCGCCCCCCCCCCCCCCCCCCCCCCAAATCCAAACCTGTATCTCCATCCACCTCCACCACCACCACCACCTCTCTCTCTCTCTCCCTATCCCTATCTCCCTCTTCTCCAAAAGGCAAAAAACAAAATGATTTTTAAGGCTAATGAAAAACGGCAATGACAATCAATTATTATGGCGCGGAATAAAAACCTTATAAAAATTCCAAACAGCCTGAAACATATCTCCATATATAATGCTGAACAAATCAACGAACAACTCACGACAATAGCGAAAAAATCATGAAAATCGACCAAACACACTCCCGGTCTATCAAGGGATATTGTTCAACGTATTGAGGATTTCTGTAATGAAAGACTTCCTCATGATGCTGCATTCCATATTCCTACTGTCACCTCACATGAGGTGATGCAATACATCTTTCAACTTTCAAGCAAACGATCCACGGACGTTGATGGCATCAGTTATCATTTACATATATTTTCGCGCCCCGCCATACTGCCTCATTGACACACCTTTAGAACTTGTGTATAAGAAACAGTATCTTCCCGTCTCGTCTTCAGCAGGCCAAGGCCATTCCACTGCCTAAATCTAAGACTGCTTCAGTACCCGATGATTACCGTCCCATCTCAATTTTGCCTCTTATCTCCAAACCACTAGAAAGACACGTTCACAAACATCTTTTCTCGTATCTTGACCAATTTGACTTATTATATCAATTGCAATCCGGCTTTCGCTCCCATCACTCCTGCCAAACTGCTTTATCCTTCCTGGTGAATGACTGGCTATCAGCCATAAACAACCGCGAACTGTCTGGTACCATTTTCTTGGACCTGAAAAAGGCATTTGACCTAGTTGACTACGAAATTCTCCTTGATAAACTCTCGATGTACTTGAAAAATCCAACATCAGTCTCCTTCTTCCGATCATACTTGACGCATAGAAGCCAATGTGTCTATGTCAACGGGTCGTATTCCTCGAGACGATTCGTAAAGTCAGGGGTTCCACAAGGCTCAATTTTAGGTCCATTGCTCTTCAGCTTGTATATCAATGATCTACCATTGAGTATATCAAATGAAAGTATCAAATGCACTATGTTTGCAGATGACACCATTATCAGCGTAAGCGACAGAAGCATAAATTCCATCCAATGCACCCTGAACGTTACCCTTGATGATTTACAAAAATGGTGTTCATCAAATAGAATGGTCATAAACCCCTCAAAAACCAAGTGCATGATCCATAACTACAAGACAAAAACGTCAACGACAACCCCTAACCATCAACCTTATGCTAGAAAATGAAATCATTGAGCAAGTTTCTGAACACAGAGTGCTAGGCATAATTGTTGATGAACAACTAACTTGGGAACAACATGTCAATTCCTTATGCAAAACTATTGCTAAGAACATTTTCCTTCTCTCCAAACTGAGGCATTTTGTCACCACCGATGCATGCACAATGTTTTTTCACGCACACATAAATTCCCATATTAATTTTGCATCTGTTGTATGGGATGGCTCTATGGCAGTGCACTTGAACAAGATTAAATCACTGTACAGACGAGCTGCCAAGCTTATCATTTCCGACTCAACATTGTCTACGGATGAAAAGATAAAAAATCTTGGCTTACTACCCTTCCAAAAACACCTCGTCCTCAATAAATGCATCCTTATGCACAAAATTGCTCATTCACGAGCACCGAAGTATCTTACTGATCTCTTCATTCGTCCCCAAACAAGCCATTCACTATCTCGCAACACTTTCATTCTACCACAACCTAGAGTAGACATTTTCAAAGGCAGTATTACATATTCAGGTGTTATGATATGGAATACACTCCCATTGCACCTAAGGAACAATACTTCCATGAAGTCTTTTAAAGCATCCATACGTGATTATCTATTCAGATGATCTCACTGCTGTCGCCTGTACATATGACACGTATTGCTTGAACTTCAAGACTCACTGAGCTGACAGTTGTCAAAGGCATCTACTAAAATATTTGTCATTGTTGATCATATTCTTCATATACCTTACCAATTGTTGTACATAGATTAGCTACTGTGTATTTTGTGTCTTAATTATCCATGTTTTCATTTCTTTATGAGCAAGGACAATTTGTAAGATAGGCAGAAATGCCTAAAATTTCATTCTTGATAAATAAAGAATCAATCAATCAATCAATCAATCTCTCTCTCTCTCTCTCTCTCTCTCTCTCTCTCTCTCTCTCTCTCTGTCTCTCTCTCTCTCTCTGTCTCTCTCTCTCTGTCTCTGTCTCTGTCTCTCTCTCTCTCTCTCTCTCTCTCTCTCTCTCCTTCCCTCTCCTCCCCCCCCCTCTCCTCTCCCTCTCCCTCTCTCTCTCTCTCTCTCTCATTCTCTCTCTCTCTCTCTCTCTCTCTCTCTCTCTCTCTCTGTCTCTCTGTCATCTTCTTAGAAGTGATACTGTCATCTTCTTAGAAGTGATACTGTCATCTTCTTAGAGGTGATACTGTCATCGTCTTTGAGGTGATACTGTCATCGTCTTTGAGGTGATACTGTCATCGTCTTTGAGGTGATACTGTCATCTTCTTAGAGGTGATACTGTCATCTTCTTAGAGGCGATACTATCATCTTCTTAGAAGCGATACTGTCATATTCTTAGAGGCGATACTGTCATCTTCTTAGAAGTGATACTGTCATCTTCTTAGAGGTGATACTGTCATCTTCTTAGAGATTCTGTCGTCTTGCTGCTGTTTGGTCGACATCGTCGTCGCTCTTCTGTTAATGAATGCATTAAAAGTTCTCGTATTCCCCCCAAACTCACCAACCCCGCACCCTCATCTCAGCCCGTGTCTGTCTATGACAGAAGGAAAAGAGACGCGGGCGACTTCCAAGAGGCCCACTTGAACTGTTGTGATTGTGTTGACATCCTGGGGCTTCCCTGCAGTACTGGAGAGCAGCATGTGTCACGAGTGTCAGAGTCGCAATCTGCATTTCTTGTTATCGTTTCTGCACGGCGTCGCCACTGCTAAGTGCTCGTCATCGCATTCGCATCCGCAAAGTTGGGATCGACCGGAAGGATAGTGGCAACGCGACCGGAAGTGACACAGGCGTGCGTCGTAAACCGTAACAGCACGTTTCGTATCTTGCAGTGGAGTGAAGATGACACTTCCGGTAGGCTACTGTGGTCATCCGGTCGAAGCATCATCTGTGTCAGATGTAGATCAAGAGGGAATCATACACCCCATGGGTTTCCCCACACGACTCCACACGTGTCTGCTTTCATTCGCAAGGAATAATGAAGTGTGCGCTTTTCACATTTGCATGCTACTCATTGTCGCATTTCGAGTTCCTTTCTGGTTTTGAAGAATGCAGGCTGACGTTCACCAAAGCCTTGACATACTCAAGAGACTTGCTGGATGGTGTGTTCAGTTTGTATCATATTAAATGGACTGGTCAAACGCAAGCGGAGTCGTCGGAAAAAGTTAAAGGAGTTCTGTTTGTGTCCGAAACGCTTTCATCCCTTCATTAAAGACAGAAATCTTTTGAGGTTGTAGCATACAACAAAACAAAAGCACGCTACTTCTGCCTACCTAATACAGAAGCATTTTTAAAATTTAGTTTCAAGCGTGTTCGCAGGCGGTGAAACTTGTCTCGATAAAACAAGTCAGTTGACTCCACCCATCGCCATATGTGGATATCGTGTCATTCGGCCATAACCACGAACTCCACATCACTGCCTTCCAGGTGTCCACAGGATGGTGACGCAGGATTATCGAGCGCTTCCATTGGCTGTCAGGCAAAACTGTTTCAATGAAACGTCACAAATTTAGACCATGTTCTAAATCTTGAAACACTTGAGATATTGCGTAAAGGAGACAAAGTATCCTCATTGAACGGCTCGCATGCAAGAAAACTTGGATCTTGGATACTAATGTTGCGGGAAACATATGTTTCTATCGCAGCGTGTGTGACAGTCTGATATCTCCCTCCGTCGCCTTTGATGAGTATGTAAAATATGTCTACTTTTGATGATGAATTTGATGATGAGTTCAATTGATCGGATGAAGGTAATCTGAAGAAAAGGGCTTTAAAAAGGGTCTTACTACCTTAAATAGAGTAGATTCTGAGGAATACGACTTTCAAGTTCTTTGCGTGAGTAGTTCAGCATTTCCTTGGCTCAGCTTGTCGAAAGCAACACAACAGAAGTAGCCGCAATGAACCTCGATCGTCTCTGCTGCACTTGGATGTGTGTCTGCGCGTACCCACAAGGCTAGCTGTCGTGTTGTGAGTGACTCGATCGTATTTAACGGTGTTATGAGCCGAAGAGCCTGCACATTTATTACTCTCTCTCTCTCTCTCTCTCTCTCTCTCTCTCTCTCTCTCTCTCTCTCTCTCTCTCTCTCTCTCTCTCTCTCTCTGCCTGTCTGTCTGTCTGCCTGCCTGCCTGCCTGTCTGTCTGTCTGTTCGTCTTCTCTCTGTCTCTCTCTCTCTCTTTGTCTCTCTCTCTCTGTCTCTCTCTGTCTCTCTGTCTCTCTCTCTCTCTCTCTCTCTCTCTCTCTCTCTCTCTCTCTCTCTCTCTCTCTCTCTCTCTCTCTCCTCTCTCCCCCCCCTCCCCCCCCCCCTCTTACTCTCATACTCTCTCCCCTTCCTTCCCCTTTTCCCAGCTGCCCCCCTCCCCCCCCCTCCCTCTCTCTCTCTCACCCTTTATCTTTCTCTCTCTCTCTCTCTCTCTCTCTCTCTCTCTCTCACACACACACACCTCTCTCTCTCTCTCTCTCTCTCTCTCTCTCTCTCTCTCTCTCTCTCTCTCTCTCTCTCTCTCTCTCTCTCTCTCTCTCTCTCACACACACACACACACACACACACACACACACACGCGCGCGCGCGCGCACACACACACACACACACACACACACACACCACATTTGAATATTTTGCCTCAATGGCTGAATGTAAGAAAGGCACTACTGCCTAATTCACTACCCTTGTAATAATTATAAAGTTCGTTCTTTCTCTCTCTCTCTCTATCTCTCTCTCTATCTATCTCTCTCTCTATCTATCTATCTATCTCTCCCTCCCCCTCCCTCCCTCCCCCCCCATCTCCCCCCCCTCTCCCCCCCCCCCTTACTCTCATACTCTCTTCCCTTCCTCCCCCTTCTCCCAGCTCCCTCTCCCCCTCCCCTCTCTCTCTCTCTCTCTCTCTCTCTCTCTCTCTCTCTCTCTCTCTCTCTCTCTCTCTCTCTCACCACATGTGAATATTTTGCCTCAAGGGCTGTGTCACAAGCAGGTATAAGATGATTAATCTTTTTGTTAGGATCGTTTTCTGTCTAGGGATAAACTGCAACTACCTGCTTGGAACCTTCCATTCCCATTCAAACAATGATGGAATACGTCTGGAAATGAGATATGGGAATACCAAAATCAAACTTCAAAAGATCTTTAATCATAGATAAGTCAAGAGGTTACGAGTGAAATTGTTGACACAATAATCAATGAATCAATACCTAAACGCATTGTAAGCAAAATAAATCATTTCCCCAAAATAATAATTGAACTGAGTGGTCTGCCAAACCAGTATTACTATACTTAACTGAGACTTGTCGTTTCCAGCCAATCAGAAGCTAGGGTGCACGCGCCGGCACGGGAGCGGAGCACAAAGCTGGAGTGGGAAGGGGGAGAGGGGGTATCCGCTTAGGAATTCACTTTCACAACAAACGATGAAAAAGGGAAAAGCCTCGCAGGGGAGCAGGCAGGCGATATTCTCTTTTCAAGTAGAGGAGATCGATGTTCTGAGACTTGGACTTGGGCTTGCTGTGAGGTAGAGGCTCAGGGGACGATCGTAGAGGTCGAGCAGATCTTGAGCAGATGACACCGCTCTACTGGTCGCGACAGGCGGCCGGACGGTAGAGACAAAATGGAAAAGGTCGACGCATCGACGGAGTCAATCGTAGCTTTACTGCAGAAGTCTTCTCGTACGTTGGAGAACCTCCGAAGACATTTTCTCAGGGCAGGGAGAAGGTGGCGCAGTTCACGTAGGGAAGAAACTTTCAGAAAAGAAAACTTGAGATACCTGAGGCGGTGACTTTTCTTCGGGCGGGAGCGAGGGCGGAATTCCATCCAGCACCCTGACGATGCAGAGTCACTCGCGTTAAACGGCTGGGCATCGCTTTCAGTGGAGAAAACTTCATTGTTTTTCACAGTTCGCGCGGCGAGTGAACGCTCAGACAGGGCGCCTTACCTACATGGTCTGTCCCTGTGAAAAAGTTAGAACGGGCACCCCGTATATTTGCACAACACGGGGTTTTATATGACAGCAAAAATCCACTAGCTGTCCTTGACCAATCACATCACAAGAGGGGTCTTGAGTCGTGTTTTTACACCAAGCGACCAATCAACTGTCCGTATAACCAGTCATTTTTCCATTGATCAGTTAATTGAGTTACCTCATTTGTCCATCTTCTAAAAAGTCCACTGGGGATTGGTTAATGGTTAAATACGAACCGAGATGTGCCCGATCTCATCTTAAACGTTCTACTAAGTCCATCTTGCTATAAGAAGGAAAACAAGGTTCACCATCCGGTTTCCCTTCCAAGTTTCCACACACCACACAAATCTCGCTATTAATACTGGCTTGGCAGAAATATCTAAGCTACATAACGGTTTGGCAGACACTACCCAATCCACTTCATACTATAAAAACAACCGACGTCAAAGGGGAAATATGCGTTTCGTAACAGGCTGAATGTAAGAAATGCACTACTGCCTAATTCACTACCCTTGTAAAATAAAGTTCGTTCGTTCCCTCTCGCTCTCGCTCTCTCTCTCTCTCTCTCTCTCTCTCTCTCTCTCTCTCTCTCTCTCTCTCTCTCTCTCTCTATCTATCTATCTATCTATCTCTATCTCTCTCTATCTATCTATCTATCTATCTATCTATCTATCTATCTATCTATCTATCTATCTATCTATCTATCTATCTATCTATCTATCTATCTATCTATCTATCTATCTATCTATCTATCTATCTATCTATCTATCTATCTATCTATCTATCTATCTATCTATCTATCTATCTATCTATCTATCTATCTATCTATCTATCTATCTATCTATCTATCTATCTATCTATCTATCTATCTATCTATCTATCTATCTATCTATACTGTCTATCTATCTATCTATCTATCTATCTATCTATCTATCTATCTATCTATCTATCTATCTATCTATCTATCTATCTATCTATCTATCTATCTATCTATCTATCATCTATCTATCTATCTTCTATCTATCTATCTATCTATCTATCTATCTATCTATCTATCTATCTAATCTATCTAATCTATCTATCTATCTATCTATCTATCTATCTATCTATCTATCTATCTATCTATCTATCTATCTATCTATCTATCTATCTATCTATCTATCTATCTATCTATCTATCTATCTATCTATCTATCTATCTATCTATCTATCTATCTATCTATCTATCTATCTATCTATCTATCTATCTATCTATCTATAGGGTGACACAAAAAAGTATCATCACCTAAACTTGAATAACTTTTGAAATATTCAATCAATTCATTTAATTTTTTTAGATTCGTCAAGAAGAAGCCTTGCTCTGTGAGTGTACCAAAGTGAAACTTCGAGATGCCTTGGACCACTGAGCAAAAGACATTTATAGTCGAGGCATATTTTCGGCTGAAGTCTATTCATGCAGCTCAGCTGCAATTCAGACAACGGTTCGGATGTCGGGAATTTCCTCTCCACAGGACGATCTACAGTTGGGTCAACAAGTTCAGAACCCATGGGACTGTGCTAAACTTAAATGGTAAAGACACTAACTGACAATCATACTCTGGACGACCAAAATCATCAAGGACACCACCCAACGTTGCTGCAGTCAGAGACTCTGTTGCCCGCAGCCCAAACAAGTCTGTGCGTCGTCGAAGTCAAGATCTTGGAATCAACCGGGAGTCCGTGAGGAGAATTTTGATCTCAGAACTCCACTTGTATCCTTACAGAATACAGATTAAACAAAAGCTTACACCTGCTATGGCAGTGTTTCCCTGACCGACTGATCAGCCGCAGATGTGACCCAGAGTGGTCGCCGCATTCACCGGACTTGAACCCCCCAGATTTTTATCTGTGGGGATACCTAAAGGACAGGGTGTATGTAAACAACCCCCAGAGACCATCCCAGACCTGAAGGCAGCAATCACAGCAGCCATAAGAGCGATCCCAATGGAGGAGTGCCAGAGGCGAACTTTGCACAACGGATCAAGTGTGTTCGCAGCACCAGGGAGCACACTTGGAGCACATTTTGGATCGCCAGTGACACAGAGAGTTTTTGAAGTACAGATGTGAAACTTTAGGGATGTCTGCTACATAGACTTGACCTAATGTCACCAAAGTTTTGTGTTGATCTGAGTACAATTTCAAAAGTTATTCGAATTTTGGTGATGATACTTTTTTTGTGTCACCCTGTATCTATCTCTATCTCTCTCTCCGTCTTCTGTCTCTCTCTCTTCGTCTTCTCTCTCTCTCTCTCTCTCTCTCTCTCTCTCTCTCTCTCTCTCTCTCTCTCTCTCTCTCTCTCTGCTGTACCTCTATTTATCAGCTCTCCTCGCTCTTCCTCCCGTACAGGCTTCCGTTCTCTGCTTTTTTTCTGCTCGCTTCCATCCTGTTTGTTCACGGCTACCAATTTTCCCCCGAGTGACGTGTGTGTGAAGATTTGCTTCTTGTGTTTCTGGATTCGTCCAGTTCCGTAAACAGTCACTCCTTGCAGTGCAGTAAGCAACAGACGATTATGGACGCAGAACCCAAGCCGTGAGAAACATCGCATCCTACTGATTACGTCACTTCCGTTTGCTGCATTCGAGACGGGTTCCCCAGCGTGAAGCCAAAAATAGAAGCTGCTGCGTGAGAGCAAAGACCCTATACAATAAGATGATTCATCCGGCACTCGGCCTATATAAAACATGATGACGGAGCCGAGAACTATAAATAGCTTTCGACCGAGACGCCCCAAGCGGAAATCGTGGCGCTCGAGTCAAGGAAGACAATCTTCCACATACCCACAACAGAAATCGTAATGAGAATTAATCACTTTTATATTATATTATATTATTATATTGCAAGTTTTTGAATTAAATATCGATAACTAAACAAAGGCTGGTGAAGAAAAATCCTTCTGTCTGTAAACACAGTATCTGTAGGCCTACTTTTGCTGGCCGAGCCGCTCGCTGCGATAGTAGCGAGATAGAAGGATTTACTGAGTACGGTCATGGCTCATGCCGTGTAATTTTATGTTTATTACTATAGAATTGCATAGATCTACTGTAGTAGGGAAACACAAACAGATATTGTAAGCAAAAAAAATGCAGATTTCATGATTTCCGTATTGCTTGCGGTGAAAATAACTTGCCGTGTAAACAGCCTGCATGGTCACTAGATACACATTCACGTGCAAATAGCCTGGGCACTAGATACACGGTCACGTGCAAATAGACAACCAAATTAAAAACTGTTCACAATAACAGGAAAACCACAATAACAGAGTTCACTATAAGTGGACTCCACTGTATCAACAAATTTAATAGAAAACTACATAACTAGTTTTCAACTTCAATAATGCTCATCTCCACAAAGCGAGTTGCCATGTGTCAACTGTCATGTTTGTAAAACCTACGTGCTTGCATTTTATTATGCTAGCTTTCCGGCATAGTGTTTGTAAGTTTTGTTTATCTTTATGACCTTTTTTTTCATTCCTGCTATGATCGGTTGCGTTTATTCATTGCGATGAAATGTTTTGGCCACTATTATTCACTATAATAAATTCCACATGCATCATTAATTTAATACTCATCAACATTTTCGCAAACAAAAATTGTATGAATTCAGTTGCCAAAACTCTTCAACTCTGATTCAGAATCACTCAATTGTGATCAAGCCTCAAGGCGATATTTATCATCTAACGTGAATCATTCATTATCAAGACTGCTGATTTGCTGAGGTGCTGACGTGACTAAATCAGCAGATTTTCGAAAACAAATATCGGCACACCTACAAAAGCAAAAGCCACAAGCTTCCTCCACCAGTTCAGCAGATTTAGATTACACTTCAAGTTCTGTATTTTATTGCGCTTAGCTCAAAACACATTTATATAATCATTACTTACCTCTCTTTATTTTTCCACGGAAAACGAAAAAACGACTTCTGTGGACACGCATAGCGCGAGTTAACACAGTTAATCGCACTGCAATGGTCACCTCCTTGCCTTGATTTCTTCTTCGTGGTCGACATTTTTGACCGGCTAATCACGACTACGACTTCTGTGGACACGCATAGCGCGAGTTAACACAGTTATTCGCACTGCAATGGTCACCTCCTTGCCTTGATTTCTTCTTCGTGGTCGACATTTTTTACCGGCTAAGCACGATTACCGCTTGGTGGCGCGCGTGATCCTAATTTCGCCGGAAGTGACCGGATAAATCATCTTATTGTAGAGGGTCTTTGGTGAGAGTCTCCATCTTTGAATGATAAAACCTGGAATGTATCTATAGGAGTAGTATAAAACGTATGTGTCCGTACTTTGGGGAAAATGAAGATTTGTCGATGATGGTCCAAAATTGCATCAAAGCATAACGATGTGTGGTAGGTGCGTGGCTGTCGAGCATGGCAGTAGATGTTGTAGCGTGGATGTGATATCGAGAGGACAAGTTCGGCCGGTGACTTTTCAAACTCCTTTATTCTTCTTCCTTACAAAGCAGCATACACGGGCACCTGACAATCCGTGTCCACCACTGAGCTAGGGGTAGCTAGGGGTAGCTCAGTGGTGTCCACACACGGCCGTGTCCGCCTTCGGGCTCTCGACTTCCTCGAAATTCTTCGAACTTATTTTCACTCCAACTCTCTCGACTCGGCATGTTTTCTTCTCTTCTTTCCTCTGGCTCCACCCCTCCGTTCTCAATGGCTGAAACAGTCCCAGAACCTCAGACCAATCAGAGGTTCCAATAATTTCCACACCCTGACACAGACAGGTGCCAACCAGAGGTTCAGACGCTCCCAACCAATTAGGCTAATTAAGAAACCTTTGAACAATGGGTATTCTTCCTCTGATCAGGTCGTGGCTCGTCCTGCCATCCAGATCCTATCTCTTCATATGTAAACAGACAGCCTCTTGGGACAGCCACGAATTAGTCTCACTTCTCCTGGGACTTCTCCGTCAAATACTTCAAAGGAATCAAGGGTGCCTCACTTGCTGAGACGGATTGTCGGCATTCTTTGATGTTTCTACCCATATTCCCTTACAAAGAAACCTAATTCTAACAAAATACCTTAATTTTCAGTAGTGAACGAACGCATACAAAGGATACTGTAAGAATATAATACTACTAGATCATGCAACCGATGACTGTATAACCGGGAAGGATAGCAATTTTTTTAACTGCGTGTGAACGAGAGAGGCTAAACGGCTAACACTTACTGTACCCCACCACAGATAGTTTCATTACAACTAAAAACCACCAAGAATATGGATAAAGGAAAAGTTTTACTTTTATAATTTGTACGCAGACCCGTAAAATAATTATGAACAAAACGTGCTGATCGAAGGGGGTGCCGACGCCGTAGTTGGCCGACGTGTACAATCGAAGCATGATAAATAACGAAACCTGTCGGTAATTATTTCATAAAGATTTTCCAACTTACAGAAACCAATCGCACGGCCTTCACTTCCACTGCAGCGTGTGCTCGACTGTAGCGACGAGCAAAGTGCCGCACTCGTTGTTGCGCTAGCGTCGACCTTCAAATATGATAATCGCCGTTTGTCGTGATAATATTGCAAGTACACAAGTCAGCCTGATCCATTATATTCAAATCTAATGGAATCCGAAAACGGTCTAAATCTGGATTGAATAGACAAGTTTGTTTGCCTGACGTGGCAAGAATGATGAATCTGCGCATTTGGAACTGAGTGCGATCACTATCCTATCATCACGACAAACGGCGCTTAATTTTAAACTTTTCGGCTAAGCGAATGTGGTCGCACATAATAGGCACTGCTGATTGAAGTACGTAGCTGTGACTCCAGTGCACAAACACACACACACACACACACACACACACACACACACACACGCACACACACACACACGCGCGAGCGCGTGTGCGCGCGCACACACACACATTCAAATCACACATTCAAAATACACACATACAAATGTACACACACTCTCACACATATGCAAAGAGAGACAGACAAGGACGGAGGGGGGTGGGGGGTGGGTGGGGGGGGGGGGGGGGGGATGGGGATAGGGGGTGACGGAGATTGGTTAATAAAGTGGAAGGAGGCTTAGATTTTCAATCAAATCTTGTGACGACGTTTTGCTTTCACCAGGAATATTTCCGCATAACTGAGAGCACGGCAAACTGGCAATAAATATCAATATGTTCCTAAAGAATTTAAGAGAATATGAGAAAGGGACGGATAACCAAGGTCGTCTCTTGTTTATCAAATTGTTGAACCCCCTGTGGGTCTGGTGTTGATAGAATAGACCCACTGTGTCTCCCTGCACGATTCGTCAGAGGCAAATAAATAGGGACATCGTGACTTGAATTACGCTTACTTGGAACTATTCTAGTGGTGTTGCTTAATGACCCTTCATATCCTACAAAGGCTGATAGGCCTTAAATCTCCATCCATCCACCCATCCACCCATCCACCCATCCATCCATCCATCCATCCATCCATCCACCCATCCATCCATCTGTTGAAACTGGTAAAAGACAACTCGAGGTTAAAGTTCTTCGTGTTATTAAAAAGGAGACAAATTGGAGACAATGGGATACAACGTGAACACCAAGCCGCACATTTTCAACTGAAAAATCTTCTTCAGGCCGGAGCTGTAAAAAAAAGAAGTACTTACAGTGTGACCAGTAAAAGTGATATGTTTTAGACCGAGGAAATCGGTACCAAATCATGAGCCACAAGAACTGCTGCATCAAAGATTGGAACCAAGCAAGATATGCTGGGACTGCTCTTTGCATCTGTGAGAGTGCTGCTGCATCTGTGAGTGTGCGGCTTGCATCTGTGAGAATACTGCTTGCATCTGTGAGAGTGCTGTTGCATCTGTGAGAGTGCTGCTGCGTCTGTGAGAGTGCTGCTGCATCTGTGAGAATGCTGCTTTCATCTGTGAGAGTGCTGCTTGCTTCTGTGAAAGGACTGCTTGCATCTGTGAAAGAACTTCTCGCGTCTGTGAAAGGACTGCTTGCGTCTGTGAGAGTGCTGCTTGCGTCTGTGAGAGTACTGCTTGCGTCTGTGAGAGTACTGCTTGCGTCTGTGAGAGTACTGCCTGCATCTGTGAAAGTACTGCTTGCGTCTGTGAGGGTATTGCTTCCGTCTGTGAGAGTACTGCCTGCATCTGTGAAAGTGCTGCTTGCGTCTGTGAGAGTATTGCTTGCGTCTGTGAGAGTACTGCCTGCATCTGTGAGAGTACTGCCTGCATCTGTGAGAATACTGCCTGCATCTGTGAGAGTGCTTCTTGCGTCTGTGAGAGTATTGCTTGCGTCTGTGAGAGTTCTGCCTGCATCTGTGAAAGTGCTGCTTGCGTCTGTGAGAGTATTGCTTCCGTCTGTGAGAGTACTGCTTGCGTCTGTGAGAGTACTGCCTGCATCTGTGAGAGTGCTGCTTGCGTCTGTGAGAGTACTGCCTGCGTCTGTGAGAGGACTACTTGCATATGTGAGAGGACTGCTCGCGTCTCTGAGAGTACTGCTTACATCTGTGAGAATGCTGCTTGCATCTGTGAAAGAACTGATCGCGTCTGTGAGAGTACTGCTTGCGTCTGTGAGACTACTGCTTGCATCTGTGAGAGTGACGCTTGCGTCTGTGAGAGTGCTGCTTGCATATGTGAGAGTACTGCTTTCGTCTGTGAGAGTATTGCTTGCATATGCTTGCCTCTGAGAGTACTGCTTGCATCTGTGTGAGTACTGCTTGCATCTGTGAGAGTACTGCCTGCATCTGTGAGAGTATATCTACTGCTTGCGTCTGTGAGAGTACTGCTTGCGCCTGTGAGAGTGCTTCTTGCGTCTGTGAGAGTATTGCTTGCATCTGTGAAAGGACTGCTTGCATCCGTGAGAGTACTGCTTGCATCTGTGAGAGTACTGCTTGCATCTGTGAGAGTACTGCTTGCATCTGTGAGAGTACTGCTTGCATCTGTGAGAGTGCTGCTTGCGTCTGTGCAGGCTACACACGCACACCTCTGCCCAAAGCAACACAACACAGCCCTGCATGGGTGCCATGCTGACATTGGAGGGAAGCGAGTTCAAATTTCTCCAAGAGCCAAGATGGCAGAAGGCAACCCCAATTACTGAAAGGGCAGCAAGGCGGGTCCAGTGTTGTGTAATGGGCCAAAAGGGCAGGGCCACAAACGCGAAATGTCAATCCCATGAGGCCGTGCGTGAGAATCAAGACTACATTCAACAAATCAGTTTTTGAGCATACACTGAGAAATGACATCAGCACACCATGTTACATTGTTGCTTTCCCGAAATTTACATCACAAAAAATTAAGATTTCATCCGTTAACATGCTGTTTTCTTTGGAGTATGCAAGAATTAATAAATAATATTGTGGTTTAAATATCTCAACTTGTCTTCTTTTTAATACTTACTTTAGCTATGTTTCCTCATGTACAGTGACACACATCGTGGTTCCATATGGTTTCCATCCCTTCTGTAGCACCCATTTCCCTGCAGACTGGGGCTAAGAATAAACCCACTGCGTCCCCCTATGCGATTCCCAAGAAATGAATAACAAGGGAAGTCAGTTCTTCACTTGTTCCTACTCTAATCAGCTCTAGCCATTTTTGTAGTCATTGACTTTACGTGATGTAATCTGCAAAGGCAGATATGCTGTAAGACTTAGATCGTCCATCCATTATCCATTCGTAGCAGCCTTGCCCTTCCTTGTTGCAGCTCTTGGCTGTTTTTTTGCCATGGAAATCTCACGACTTGAAACGCCATCGCATCACATCTGGGCGTAGGAGCAATCGTTCTGTGAACCCGTGTCAGAAGTGACTCTGGCACAGTTCGCAATGAAAGCATAATAGACTTGACCCTTCGCATTACAGCATTGCGCCGAAAATAGTTCGTTCTGATACTTTTTTTCCTCCACTTTTTACAGAAATCATTCAGATGTCAAAACTTGTTTCCAATTCGACACAAACATTTTATGTTATCGAATAAACGCTTGTTTATTGCCTCAACAAGAGTAAGTTATGAGTTTTGTGCGAAATAGTCTCAGAACTACTTCAACGGCGTATGTCAGGGAGCAGATCGGCTATCCCACAAGCCTCTTGTGTGACCCTCATTTGAAATTTTCGGACGAAATCCTTCCATCACGTAATGTCAACTGTGCTAGAGACACTTTCGCCGAAGGCGAAGTCTCTAGTGAACTAAAATGAGAAGGAATAACGAATCATTGTCGTCGTCGCAGTCATCCTCATTGTCGCCGTTGCCGTCGCCGCTGCCGTAGTGAAATACATCTGAAGCTGCAGCTGCAGCAGCAAAGGCAGCAGCTGCAGTAGCATGTGCAGCATTAACGATAACAACAGCAACGTACAGTCATATTTCCTGTCGGAAGTCACATGTGGATGTGTGATTTAAAAGTGCTGGAGAGGTCATTGTGCCCGATGGTTGTCTCCCCCCAGAGGGTGAAACACTTCTATAGAATCGCGGAATTGCCGATTCTATGGAATCGGCAGCCAGTTTGCCGATTCTGTAGAATCAGCATTTCGTAGCTGATTCCGCGGAATAGGCAACGATTTGCTGAAAATGTGGAACTCATTTCGACCACTGCTGATTCCGTGGATTCAGCAGCAGATTCCGTAGAATCGGCAGCCGATTCCACGGAATCGGGAAGCTATGTTTTTACTGTATTTCGGCCTTTTTGTCAGTTATAAATATTCGTGTGTTGTTGTTTTTTTTATGATGAAGATGATGATGATGGTCAAAATGGAACAAACAATGTCGGTTTTAATAATTTAATAACCAGAGAAATCAGTACAGACATAAACGAAGTTCACTTTCACTGCATTTTCACGTTGCCGAAATGCATGAGTGATTTTCAAGTGAAATATTAACATTGGCGTCGCCGTGAACGTGTCTCACACAACAGATTATTGGGGCTGTTGATTGCTTGTGATTGTACATTTTAGATCAGTGCCCGCAGAGACAGCATCATGGAAGCGAATGCAGCGAATGTAGCAAACCATCGGGCTCGGTTTCAAGAAAAAGTGGCCTGCGAAAAGCTGTCTAAATACACAGTGCCTAATCGAGAAGAATACGGCGCAATGCTTGCAACCTTGTGTGGCAGTGAAAGATCCAAATCATTCTACTATCTTCGGGAGAAATTTGCTGTCGTCGAAGTTGGCGGTGTCAAGAAAATCGTCAAGGTAAGCCTCTTTCTTTCTCTTGCTCTCTCTCACACAAATTTTCGTCATCGATCGCTGTTGTCGTTGTCATCATCATCATCATCATCATCATCATCATCATCATCATCATCATCATCATCATCATCATCATCATCATCATCATCATCATCATCATCACCATCATTCTCATCATCATCATCATCAATAACAACAGCAGCAGCAGCAACAACAACAACAACAACGACAACAACAACAGCAACAGCAGCAACAGCAGCAACAACAACAACAACAGCAGCAACAACAACAACAGCAGCAGCAGCATCATCCTCAGCAAAATCAGTTTCATTATCTCTGTAAACTTATTTCTTTTTATTGTTTCAGAGCCGGAAAAATGAAGCTGATCCACTTCACTACCTTGCCGTTCGGGACGAGCTCTTCGACATAATCTACGAAGCTCACGTGTCGACTGGTCACGGCGGTGAAAAACAAAAACAAAAGATTTCTTGATGACAAATACGCAAACATACCAATGAAGATGGTGACCCTCTTTTTGGCTGCATGCGAGGCATGTCAAAGAAAGAAACCCTTGCCGAACAAAGGCATTGTTGTAAAACCCATTCGGTCACGAAAGTACTGTGACCGTGGTCAAGTTGACTTGATCAATATGGAATCAACACCAAGTGGAAAGTTTGTCCAGATATTAAATTATCAGGATCACTTCACCAAGTTCTTGGTACTGAAACCATTAACGAGTAAAAGGGCTGCCGAAGTGGCGTACCACCTCATAGATATATTCACATTCATGGGTGCGCCTAGCATTCTTCAGAGTGATAACGGTAGAGAATTTGTGGCGGATGTAGTCTCAGAAATGAAATCCATGTGGCCCAACCTGCAGATAGTGCATGGCCGCGCGAGGCACCCACAAAGCCAGGGATCTGTGGAGCGGTCTAATGCAGATGTAAAGCAGATGCTTATTGCTTGGACAATCGATAACAATACCACGAGTTGGGCAGGTGGCCTACGTTTCGTGCAGTTCCAGAAGAACAGCTCGCCACACAGAAACCTGCAGAACACGTCCCCATTTGAGATTTTGTTCGGACAGAAACCAAGACTAGGATTGCAGAAAACGGTCTTACCTGCAGGCGTTCTCGCACACATAACAACAGAGGAACAACTTGAGGCGGCTCCCAGGGAGATCCATGGAATGGAGGCTGCTGAGGAACAAGCTGTCGCTGCCGGGGAACAAGATCAGGCTGCTGAGGAACAAGCTGTCGCTGCCGGGGAACAAGATCAGGCTGCCGGGGAACAAGATCAGGCTGCCGGGGAACAAGAACAGGCTGATGAAACTGAAGAAAGAGCAACAGGAATTGCAGATGCTTTCTCAAAGCACATCAAGACGAGAAGGGCATGCCGTGACAAGGCTGCGAGCGGACAAGCAAAGAGCAGGAAAGAAATGCTTGAAGCGAGCAACGCCATTCTGCATCCTCTTTCCGTGGGAGACTGCGTCTTACTCCCGGTTTCCGAATTCGATCGTGGACGACTAGACTGCAGAAATATTCCTGGTGTGGTTTACGACATTACTGCCAGCGGATTGTACAAAGTTGCAACAAAACATGGAATGATCGAGGCAGCTTACTCCAGAAATCAGCTACAGAAGGCAGATAGTCAGCTGATCAGCCTATCAGAAACGAGCAACATTATGCAGTCATTTCGCAAGATTGCATCCCTTCATTCTGCCACTGGGGGACAAGGATTTGCAAAGTGTTCTTGCACAACAAAGTGCGATTCCAGGCGCTGTGCGTGCAGGAAGAGCGGCACGTTGTGCCACTCCCATTGCCATCCTAGGAATGGCAAATGTAAGAACAAATAGTGACAAAAAGAAACACGTCTTTTAGGATTCATGACTGTACTACGATTCGTTTATGTCTGTACTGATTTCTCTGGTTATTAAATTATTAAAACCGACATTGTTTGTTCCATTTTGACCATCATCATCTTCATCATCAACAAAAAAAAAAACACGGATATTTATAACTGACAAAAAGGCCGAAATACAGTAAAAACATAGCTTGCCGATTCCGTGGAATCGGCTGCCGATTCCACGGAATCTGCTGCAGTGGTCGAAATGAGTTCCACATTTTCAGCAAATCGTTGCCTATTCCGCGGAATCAGCAACGAAATGCTGATTCTACAGAATCGGCAAACTGGCTGCCGATACCATAGAATCGGCAATTCCGCGATTTCGGCACGACATATATACATGTAAACTCTGTGCGTGTGTGTGTGTGTGTGTGTGTGTGTGTGTGTGTGTGTGTGTGTGTGTGTGTGTGTGTGTGTGTGTGTGTGTTTCTCGCTGTGCATTACTGTACCACTAAAGCTGCTGGATTCAACCTTGATACACATAATCTAGGTGCCATAAGGAAGACAATAGGCTATCTGCCTTTGTAATGACAATATCAGGGACCGGTGTTTTGTGTTTGTTTTTGTTTTTCATGGGGGTTTTGTTTGTTTGTTTGTTTGTTTGTTTGTTTGTCTACCCATTAGGCTGGAGAGGAGGTAAGCTGGATACAGGAGTTTGGAGTTGTTACGTGTTGTAGAGATAAGGATGCTGAGAGCTTAGTAAATCCTGATTCATCACTGCATTTCAAGCACGCTCACATTGATAAGGCTTTGGTGTGGGAGGAGAAAAAGAGGGTGTGCGTGCGTGCTTGCGCGTGTGCGTGTGTGTGTGTGTGTGTGCGTGTGTGTGTGTGAGTAGAGGGGGCGGTTTGGGGGGCGGGGGGAGGGGATAGTGGTCAAAACTCACTATCGTCTGCCTCCAAGCAAGTAAGCAATATTTCCCCTTCACATCTCTGCCTACGACAGTAGGAGGGAGGAGTAAAAAGGAGGCAGGACGAGAAGAAGGGAGGAGATGGAGGAGGAGGGTGAAGAAGGAAGGAGGGCGAAGAAGAAAGGAGGGGGAGGAGAAGGAAGAGGAGGAGAAAGAGGAGGAGGAGAAGGAGGAGGAGGGAAAAGGAGAGAGGAGGAGGAAGAGGAGGGAGAAGAAGGAAGGAGGAGGAGGAGTGGGGGGGGGGGGGGGGGAGGAGGAAGACAGAGGAGAAGAAGAGGAGGAGAAGAGAGGAGGAGAGAGGAAGAGAGGAGGAGAGAGGAGGAGGAAGAGAGAGGAGGAGGAGGAAAGAGGAGAAGAGAAGTGGAGGAGGAGGAGAAAAGAGGAGGCGAGAGGAAGAGGAAAGAGGGGGAGAGAGGAGGAGGAAGAGAGAGGAGGACGAAGAGAGAGGAGGACGAAGAGAGAGGAGGACGAAGAGAAAGAAGGAGGAGAAAGGAAGAAGAGAGAGAAAAAAGAGTGAGGAAGAGGAGAGGAAGAGGATAAAGGAGGAGGAGGAGAGAGGAGGAAGAGAGAGGAGGAGGAGGGAGGAGGAGAGAAAAGGAGGAGGAGGAGGAGAGAAAAGCAGAAGAAGGAGAGAGAGTAAAGAAGAGTAGAAGAAGGAGGAGAGAGGAGAAGAAGGAGGAGGAAGAAAGAGGAGGACAGAGGAAGAGGGAGGATGCTAGCAGGGTAGCAGCCAGCTATAGTCTGCTTCCTTAGTCCTCTCTCCCTGTCATTTCTGTCATTTTACCCTAACGATAGTTGATGTCCTTTTACCATACAACTTTTTAGCGGGTGTGGAGGGTATAGCGGCACTGTCTAAAACAGCGTGGCTGTCAAATCCGCTACAGTAGACACGTCTTGCGAACCAGAACGTGCCAAACCTTGCGATTACTTTATAGCCCCGATCATGAGGCCCAATTTGTTTGCTGAATCACTGCTGGTACATGTATAACCCTGGCCTTTCCTCGGCTAATGCCTTCCAATTGATCAAACTCTCTGTGGGTTGGGTGTAGGAATTGACCCACCGCGTCTCCCTACACTATTCAAAACAGGCGAATAACTAAAGAAATCGTTACTTGTACGACTTGCTTTTGCTCTGATCAGCTCTGGTGATTTTTGTGACCAGCGGCCTTACACTGCCTACAAAGGCTGAAAGACTGCAAAACTGCATCCATTCCATTCCATGCGTAATGGGCGAGGGATCGACGTCACTGTGTGTTTAGTTTCTGAGCCCTGAAATCCAACACAACGAGACAAATTCGTGGCTTAGGTATCGCCCTGCTGTGAATGCAGTTTGTGTCCACCAGCAACCACCACTGTCCGTGTCTTGATAGGACCAGGGCCACACTGGCAGCATGCACCACTGTCCGTGTCTTGATAGGACCAGGGCCACACTGGCAGCATGCACCACTGTCCGTGTCTTGATAGGACCAGGGCCACACTGGCAGCATGCACCACTGTCCGTGTCTTGATAGGACCAGGGCCACACTGGCAGCATGCCGGAGAAACTGCACCTTGGAAACGTGTCGGCTGTCGCATCGTGAAATCATGGCAAAACGAATGACAGTGGGATATGGCTCATTTTTCTCTTTCTTCTAATGAATCCTGATGAAATCAGAGATGGCATTGACAAAAATGTGCTGTCGTCTGGTGAGTTTTCCCTGCACTTTTGACATACCTCTAACTTTTCCTTGATCAATTTGTTGTAGACAGAAGTTATTCATAGCAAATCAGTGTGAGGGGTTTATTCCCTCCCCCCCCACCTCCTCCCACCCCTCCCCCCACCCCCACCCCCCACCTCGCCAACACATACAGACCATGGGGAATCTCTGAACCCGCACTCGCAAGAGCGAAAAAGTACTCCACTGGTTATCCAGGAAACAGTAGATGGAGGTATACGTAGCTAGTGTCATTCAAATGACTTTATGAAAATAAAGTCTGTTGATCTCTCGCATCAGGTCTGAATAAGCCTATGTTTTGCAATCGGACAAAAACCCCACTGTTAAACTCAGAGCCTCCTGCTACATTCAGAGAGTTGACTTTCTCGAGTGAGATCGCCTCTGGCACCTACATCAGTGATGGATCGGACACAGGAATAATCCTCTTTTGACGCAGGTCTGAACAGACCCACTAAGTTTTTGGTCACCCTATGGGACTGAGCGCCAATGACCGGCATCCACTCCATCGGGACGACAGGGACTCGACCCTTTGGGATAGTACGCTGACAGACGTCACTCGTTTTCATGTACAGCATCATGCCCTGTCACCCCTGGCCAACAGAAGAGTGTGAGGATCCTTGACTGCGTCCTTCTATTTCCACAACGGGACCTGCCACTTCTCACCGTTAGCTGTGGCGGCTCTATTCGCGGGCATTTGCGACCATTTCACCACTACGGCCGATTCGCTTATTTTCACCCATAGGAATTGAAGGTAGTTGGTTTTATTTTTTGAATTTAGAATAAAGAGAAACTGCATTAGATACAATAAAATACAATGTCTGCTGCATCATGCTGGT
Source organism: Theodoxus fluviatilis (assembly GCA_034096865.1). Classification (NCBI taxonomy): domain Eukaryota; kingdom Metazoa; phylum Mollusca; class Gastropoda; order Cycloneritida; family Neritidae; genus Theodoxus; species Theodoxus fluviatilis. The sequence continues at coordinate 60,345 of JAWQFJ010003138.1, read as the reverse complement.
CAGAGCGGAGAAAAATAGGTAAAATAACTAGATGTGAAATATCATAAAGCCTTGCTGAATCTCGTGCCATTGCGGCGACGTTTGCTCGATCTGATTCAGACATGTGTTCACTTTCAAGCGATGACGGAAATCATATTGTCTTCTCATCCTTCCGCCTTCTTTGGTTTAGTTCCTTCCGAAGTAGGGTGTGCCTATCACCATGTGTATTCCATTCTCCCTCTTCCTATTCTGTGTGTCCTGTGTATCGTGTTAGTTAGGTGCTTACTCTGCATGAACAGCCACGACACGGTCCTTTTCTGCTAATCTGGAAGGGTCACGCAACTGCCCTTCACATCACTTATCAGGTGGATTAGTCATACTTTCCCACTCTCCCTATTGTGAGAGTGCATGCTTGAGTGGTTGAGGGCTGAACTGAATGGCCCCGTTCAGTTATCATTTCCCGCACACCCCACCGTACATTCACGTAGTCGATTCAGAACCTGCAGACAGCAGTCACTACCGCACTATTGTGTCCTGTGTGTTGGATATCTATTAGTCTTGCAGCTGTCTTTTCCACCACGTTAATCCGACTTGGCGTTTGACTGCAGACCGTCCCCCCATCCCCCCCATCCCCCCCCCCCCCCCCCCGGCATCATTGCTTGCGCTAATTCTGAATTATGTTTAAAAGATAAACTCATTGCTTCCTCTGAATTAAGACACCTGATATCAATGGTGCAATATTAACTCGATAGCCTTTGCCATGCTAAACGAGACAACAGTTCAAACAAGAAATTTCTGTTAAATATGGAGGAGTAATAAGCTCTTTTCGGTCAATTAAAAAAACCCACAAACTCTGAGATAGGTTGAGATCAGGACGGTCGATCCCCACCCAGCCTGGCTTCTATGGGGTCCGCGCATCCTATTGATAAGGGGGAACCGTGCATGCCAGTCTGGGGGACGACTGTTACCCAGTCTGGGCCCGTATTCACAACGGCGATTTATCTTTTTAACACTCGATTTATCCCCTAACCCCGATTTATCTTGATCGGTTAGCTAAGGTACGCTCGTCAGAGGATCCTAGGTTGCGCTTTGCAATATATACTGGTTTCCAGCCAAGGGAGAGCGGAACAGACAGTTGGAATCGTCTGAGTTTAGAGATAAATCGGGGTTAAAATAAATCGCCGTTGTGAATACGGGCCCTGAGAGACAACTGTTACCACGGTCTTGGGTTGGTTTAGGCCACTACAATCAGGCCTGGGACCAGCCAGTAGCTCCTACACCCATGGGTGAATAAAGTTGCGGAAAGCAGCTACGACTTGTCTCCTACCTGCGCCCTTCTACCATCAAGCCCCAAGCCCCCTACAGCCCGACCCTTACCACCAGCTACAGTCATTCACAATGACTTTTGTCGTCACTTTCATGTCGGAATCTGCTTATGAATTGTGTCGCGGCTTTCACGTTGGAATCTGATTGTGGCTGCTGTCGCGTTTTTCACGGTGGAATCTGAATAAAACTTTTGTCGCGTTTTTCACGTTGGAATCTGATTATGACTTTTGTCATATTTTTCCCGCTGAAATCTTATTATTACTTCTTTCGTGATGTTCACGTTGAATTCTGATTATTATTGCTATTGTGGATTTCAAGTTGGAATCTGATTATGACTTCTGTCACGAATTTCACGTCAGAACCTGATTATGACTTATGTAGGGGTTTTCACGTTGGAATCTGATTATGAATGCTGTCGCGACCCCGCCCACCACGTGCATCGCCAGCACATCCACGCATGTGTATTTGTCACGTAGTTTCCACGTGACAGTTCCCATGTGACAGTTCCCATGTGACAGTTCCCACGTGAAAGTTCCCATGTGACAGTTCCCATGTGACAGTTCCCATGTGACAGTTCCCATGTGACAGTTCCCATGTGACAGATCCCATGTGACAGATCCCATGTGACAGATCCCAAGTGACAGTTCCCATGTGACAGTTCATATGTGACAGATCCCAAGTGACAGTTCCCATGTGACAGTTCCCATGTGACAGTCCCCATGTGACAGTCCCCATGTGACAGTCCCCATGTGACAGTTCTCACGTGCTATTTTTCAGACAAGCCGACTCGTGTTGAACAATAAACAATGCCCAAGCTCCAGGAAGCAATGAAAAAACACTGCTATGGTCAAAGCGTGAGCGTGGGGCGTGTTTGGGTCGGACAAGCGATATCCAGTGTGATCGTCGATGGAAGCAATTTATGACCGCAGTTTTCAACAGCTTTTACTACTTCAGTAGAGAGCTGTTTGTCCCAGATTAGGATCAATTACTCACACGTTTGTGGATCAAAGGTCGCCAGCTGTCTGTGAGCTTGCCTCCTAAGCACGCTGTGACTTCACACGAGCAGGGGCATCCTGGAGGGGAGTCGGCTACAGCTTTGTTTGACCTGGCCGTATGCAAGAGGCTATCCCTCGGCGTGGCGCCCGCGTGGCTGACTTCTGGCCGTTCCTGGCTCAACGCAACCCCGAGTCAGGGAACGTTCTTCCCCAGGGCCCATGCATGGCAGTGAGTGGGCGCGCTGACATTCCCTTGTCTTTCGATGTTGCAATGTTGGCATTTCGCGCCCACACCGTGACCGCCAGGAATCGCCGCTTCCAACGAGGCGCGTACGTTGTGAAAGAGATTCGAACTTCTCAGGCGTCTGTTGGAATGCATGTATCACAGAGCCAGCCCTAACTCGATTTGCTTAGATTTGGAGATTCAAATGTTTCTAAATTTAACTGTCATTTATGAGTTCTTTGATATAAGTATGAACTCTACAGGATAAAAAAAAGTAGAAAGTTGAAGATAGAATTCGTGTCAGCAGCAATTTTGATTAAAAAATAATCTCTGAAGTGTTCTTACACAACGGTTAGATATCCCGGGTAAGGCAATAATATTTTATTTTCACACGTTTAAATGCATATTTCAGGCACGTTATACGAGGACATAAACATTTTGTATCCCTGGCGTGAAATTCTGTAAACACATTTAACTGACCCAGATTAACCCCCTTCACGTACTTATGTATGTAGCGCCGAATCGCCTTGCACGCGTTAGAAAAGGTGGCTGTCATAGGAGTATAATATGCTAGCGAAGATAGTCACTGAAACGAACTATTGTAATGACAATGACCAATTTTTGGCTAGTGCTTGTTTTTTCCTTCTTTACTGGGTTACGTTAACGTCATTACAATGGTCCGTTTCAGTGACTGCTTTTCCTAGCGTATCATAGTCCTATGAAACCCGGCTCCGAGCTGCAGGTTTGGTGATGCTTGGTCACATATCCTTGGACCTGGTTGTAACTCATTCAGCAACTGGACGTACAGACTGAGTAATAGTGATCGCAATTTTATAGTTTCGTTTTATTTGCGAATAAAATGTAGAAACGTCATGCATTCGTCACCCTTCCATCCGTCACCCTTCCGTCCCTGTGGACTGCACCTGACACAAAGGATTTCATATGGTGATGGTGGGAAAATATTCCTTTATTCAGCAGTTGTACGATATTTCCTGATCTCGATGGAGCTCTGTCAGTTACTCCGTCTCAGCACCCGTCATCGAAGCAACCGTCATTGGAATTGCAGTCCACGCTAGTGGAGTAGCGGCATCAGTGCTGCTCTGCGATTGGGAAATCTTTTTGCTGACGCTTGCGACGCGACGCAAACTATTCCACCCACTCTTTGCGACTTGGCAGCATCGTTTTCCCCGCGTGTGGCGAGCGATGGCCACCACACACGAAGCGTCGTGTTGAAAGCGTCAGTGTAGAACGTGTGGGATCACCTCGTGTATAACTAACTGGCTTAAGATTTCACTACACTCTCCACTAATCTTGGCTGAGCCCAAATGAAAAGCAGACTAAATTTGCTGGAATAGTGTTTTTTTTAATGAAACGCACAGCAAAGTTGCCAGGGAGGTATGTCACGTATGTATTTCTTTAGCTTTAGCTATAAATATAATAATTTCTCTATAATAAAAAAACTAAATACATTTTTGTTTGAAAAATCTCATTTTGTCATTTCCCCGACTTTTTTGCCTCCTTTTTACTTGGACTTGAAGGCTCACAAATACTGATTCAAGGTTTCCATTATCTGACCTGACCAGATACATGCATTCTTTTCATTACCATTGTCGCAGGGAACTACCGTACAGCTGTGGTATTTATGTGACAGCGCCTTGAAAACTGCGACAGCGATAAAACATCCCTCAACACCTGCGCCGGACTTATATCACTTTCAAGCACACTCCGTGACCCCATGAAATGACAAAGAGTTACAGGACAGGAACTGTGTGTCTAAACAGGGATGAGTGATGTGGAATGCTCAGAAGAAAAAAAATGGGGTCAGGAGTTCAGACTCTGTGCAGTTGACACACAGAACACTCTAACCATGTTGTTTTCTCTTTAAACAAATTCCAGCTTGCTGTTTAGTGGGCAGTTTCAGGGCTGCCAGGAAAATAAGTTGGGTGGGGATGTTGGGGTTGGGGGTGTGTGTTTATTCCAGAGGGAAAGAAAATCACGAGGCTCTTTTCAGTCTGGTATGCCAGAGATAAGGGAATGTCACTGCTGTGTATCAGAATGGGCCATCAGAACGTGTGCACTGAAATGTAGACTTTATCTTGAGGGCTGACGTAATGGAAAATATCCAGGATACACAGTTATGCCTAGATAAGTGCTTCAAAGCATAATGTTAACTCTCTCTCTCTCTCTCTCTCTCTCTCTCTCTCTCTCTCTCTCTCTCTCTCTCTCTCTCTCTCTCTCTCTCTCTCTAGCGGAGGTGAAGGACTCTAATATCACAGAACATCAACCGTCGCCAGCTTGCACTGACAAAACATCTGAGGAAGATCCTCCAAGCGGAGTGAGGAAGATACTTCGCGAAGTGCGACATGTTAGCGCCACTGTCCAGTCATGCAGAGATACATTTCCAGACAAGAGTATTACAGAGTAGGGCATGAAGGATCGAGACTCTTCGGCTGATCGGTCGATTCCGTACGTCCCATGCTCACATGAGAGACAGACAACGGCCTGCTTCCCCCAGACGACACACGCAAGTCCGTCCACCAGACACAGCCCCAGCAGGCAATGGTGAGCGCAACAGTAGCCATGGGGATGAAGACAAGCCGACCCTGATGAGAAGGCAGCAGCCAAGGCGGACAACACGAAAGCCATAGCCTTGTTCACGAGGCGCAGCAATGTGCAGCGCTGCACAGCGCTTGCGCCGTGAAACGGCATGTTCAGGACGCGCAGCGCTGCATGTGATTCGGCGCTTTGCAGCGCTTCGCGTCCTGAACAAGCCGTTTCAAGGCGCAAGCGCTGTGCAGCGCTGAGCAGCGCTGCACATTGCTGCGCCTCGTGAACACGCCTCATGATTCGCGCTTTCTAACTTGTGACTATCGCTTGTTCCCGCGTACCAGCTGTGTTACCAGACAAGACTGGTTACCGGTCTTGAATTAATTAATTGTCATTGTTGTTCTGCTCGTGTAAAACATTTGCAATGGGCCCTAGGCTTACACAATAAATGATTCTCTCTCTCTCTCTCTCTCTCTCTCTCTCTCTCTCTCTCTCTCTCTCTCTCTCTCTCTCTCTCTCTCTCTCTCTCTCTCTCTCACTCACTCACTCACACACACACACACACACACACACACACACACACACACACACACACACACACACACACACACACACACACACTTTTTTGGGGCACTCTATGGATTGGGGTCGGCTCTCTATTGCGGAGGGCCGCTAGTGCGGGGGGCCGCTATTGCGGGATTTTTCCAACAAAAGTTCCTCAGGCAATTTTGATTCTTTTGTCCTAAAACGCATAAAAAACCATAATATTTTTGTTACTTTTTTATACAAATTTTTTATTCTTTTTTTTCTATTGCGGGGGGCCGCTATTGCGGGATTTTTTCAACAAAAGTTCCTCAGGCAATTTTGATTTTTTTTGTCCTAAAACGCATAAAAACCATATTTTTGTTACTTTTTTTTAAAACTAACTTTTTATCGTGTTTTTTTTCTATTGCGGGGGGGCCGCTTTTGCGGGATTTTTTCAACAAAAGTTCCTCAGGCAATTTTGATTCTTTTGTCCTAAAACGCATAAAAACCATAAAATGTATGTTACTTTTTTTCAACTTATAAACATTTTCGTGTTTTTTTTTTCATAAAAAAAATCCCGCAATAGCGGCCCCCCGCAATAGAAAAAAAAAACGAAAATTTTTCTAAGTTGAAAAAAGTAATAGCGGCCCTCCGCAATAGCGGCCCCTCCCACAGTGGTGAAAATCAACACACCGTAATCGTCGTAACAACTCGCTTCACTCTACGCACAGCGTCGCAGAGGACTTGCTCCATACAAAGTTAAACTCTCACATTAACTCTGTCGTATCTGCTGCTCGTCTCTCAGCCGTCTATCTGTCGCTCTGTCGCTGCTTATATACATAAACACAGGTTCTAGACCTTTCGCGAACAGCCTACAATCTGCTCGACTGCCTCGAAGCTTCAGGAACGACGTCACGTGACACAACAAGAGAATTTTAGCGTAAACTCGGTCGTGGGTCAGGGCCATGACCTGACCGATATACAAAACCAACCGTGCCGCGACACTCGCATGATCTCGAATCTTCACAACAGATACTCATTCCTAGATAAGTGCTACAAAGTATAATGTTACGTCACCTTTTTTATTGTTGTTGCTCTCTATGGATGCATAGTCATGCCTCGACAAGTGCTTCAAAATATAATATTGTCACCTTTATATTCTTTGTGTTACTTTCATCTGATTCACAACATAATCTCATTTGACGCATGAGATGGAAACTTTTCTACGTAGGCAATATACATTCTGCCATTTTACGAGCTTTCTGTGCCTTGTTTGCTCCGGGGCAGGAGAACTTAGCGGGGTTGTACATCAGGAGATAGGGGGAAGTAAGTCATGAAACCATCACAAGTTCTGCAGTGAGACGAATGTGAGGAGGAATGCGATAGGAAAAACTAGAAACAATCTTTGTATACTGGATATAGGCATAAGCGCGGTAAAGTGCCTTTTTACTTACAGCCACGTCACGAAATGTCAATACCTCCGCCAAGAAGTTTATACTTGTTTTATCATCAGTTCGCTAATTAGTTAGTAAGTTAGTTTAGTGTAGTTTAGTGCAGGGTAGTGTAGTGTAGTGGTGTGGAGTGTCGTGTAATGTAGTTTAGTGTCGTGTATAATGTAGTTTAGTTTAGTGTAGTGTACATTTGATTTCATTTAATTAGTCAGCAATATAACTTTTAAAAAATTCAAACGGATCACGATGAAATTTGGTGAAAGGTCAGGGTTTTACTGAAGAAACAATTCTTGAAATTTTGGAGGTTATCTCTTATTTCATTTTGGAATCAACCACTAAAATGAACTGAACATCGTAGCGTCAGTCAGGCCTGGCGAGCAGAAAGTCATTCAGCACGGCTGAGACTAGTTCAGAATGTGTCCTGCCCGAATTAATGATACAGATAATGGAAGAGAAGTAGGACATCCTTGGCGAAATTTGCACTCTCAGAGTGCTCCCTAGTTTGATAATGTTCTGGTTTACTGTATTACTTTTAGACCCATCTGATTCACAAAGCAGTGCCGTGTAGTACATGAGATGGGAGGCGAGTCAGTTATTACGCCCATACTTACATTTGATCATCTTTCTTTACCTTGATTATGATAGCCATAGGGCAGGGGAAAATTTGAATTAACGGGTTGGAAGTAGAGGAGGGGGAGGGGGGAAAGAGGAGGTTAAATCATGAGGCCACCGTACTTTGTGCAGTAAAACGTGGACTAGCATGGAGAGGGTAAATCGACAGGAAAGTCGAGGCCTTCGGTGAATCATACATACTCATGCAGCCCTGTGGGTTGGGAGTAAGAATAGACCCATCACAACTTCCTGTGATTCATTAGCGGCGACAAACTAGAAATCGAGACGACTTATCTCACTCTAACCCAGTTATTTTGTAGTCAATGGCATACGGTCTGATAAGCCTTATAATTTCAGTCAGTCAGTCAATCAGTCGGTCAGTCGGTCGGTCAGCCAGCCAGCCAGCCAGCCAGCCAGTCAGTCAGTCAGTCTGTCAGTCAGTCAGTCAGTCAGTCAGTCAGTCAGTCAGTCAGTCAGTCAGTCAGTCAATCTTTGGACCCTACATGGACAACTTTAAATAAAAGTCACTTACATATCTTTTGATTCCTAAATATTTCGTTGCATTTCACTTGAATCACAAAACAGTGCCGTTTGGCGCATCTGATGGAAGGTTGTCTGGGTACGGCGATCGTTGCATTCTGTCGTCTTAGCTTTCTCTAAATCGACATTTCTGGGGCACTGGGGGGCTGTTCCAGGTGCGCATTAAACCCATTCGCAAATTTCAGGGGTAACCAGTGACCACCCCGTATGGGTTGGGGGTAAGAATAGACCGACCGCATCTCTCTAGTACTGATACGCGGTTCGTAAAAGACGAATAATAACTTGGAACTCCGAGACCTACCTTGCTTTCACTCTAACCATGCACTTCTGGTGATTTTGTATTTTTAAAATGGCCTTACATAGCCTATTGATGCTGATAGGCCGTAAATATCTTTTCACTCGCATCTTTAGAGGGCGACCTTTCTCCTAACTGCCTCTGTCATGACGTAGAGGTCCTGGAATTTCACACCTTTCCGGACTACATTTCAATTTGGCAATAACTCTGGTGCTGTAGTATCCGACCTTGACCTTTCTCCTCTGGCCTGGAGGTGTGGTATCGACCACACCTTGTCCGAACGTAGACAGGCTTGAGAGAGAGAGAGAGAGAGAGAGAGAGAGAGAGAGAGAGAGAGAGAGAGAGAGAGAGAGAGAGAGAGAGAGAGGATAGAGAAAAAGAGAGACAGACAGACAAAGAGACAGACAGACAGACAGACAGACAGAGAGAGAGAGAGAGAGAGAGAGAGAGAGAGAGAGATTGATTGATTGATTAATTAAACTTTATTTTTCAAGGGAAATACATGAATTAGGCATAACTGCTTATCTTACATCCAGCCCTTGTTAAAACAAGAAAACAAACAAACAAATACAATCCCATCCCCCACCCCTACCCACCCACCCACCCTCTATCCCACACAAAATTCACACAATAACACAGGTTACAATCAATTCATGGTAACGAAATACCACGTTGAAAATAGCCACAAAGTGAATTTAGAATAAGATGAAAGTATCTAGGATGACTGCATAAGAAAAGTATGTAGTTTCAGTTTAAATTTCTCTAAAGATTTCGCAATTTTTAGAGAATTGGATAGTGTGTTCCACATAGTAGCCCCTGAATAAGATAGGCTATGTTTAAACAAATCAATCCTAGGTTGTGGTATTATAAAGTTATGTACACGAATATTTGAATGTTGGAATAAGTTTATCAAATAATCAGGCACATCATAATCATTAATTCTTTTCATTAAGACACATTTATTGAATTGTAAATGCTTATGAAAAGGCAATATGTTAAGTTCTTTCATTTTGTCATTTGTAGATAGTGAACTATCCGTTATCATAAGCTTAGAGGCTCTTCGATACCAGGACTTCAGCCTTTTCAAGTTAGCGTCACTACAGCCATCCCAAATTGCTGACGCATAATTAACGTGAGATAAGATATGAGCATGGAAGAAGATTTTGTAAGTTTGAACGTCAACAATATGTCTTAATTTGGAGAGAGGAAATAGATTATTAATTTTTTTTACAAATATAATCAATGTGTGATTGCCATCCTAAATGATCATCAATTATTACACCAAGAACTTTGTGCTCAACAATTTTTTCGATTCTCAAAGAATCCACGACCACAATCGCAGTACCGTGACTGGAGGCGTGATGTATTTATAAACATTCATGTATATGCGGCAAAGACTTTTTCCGCGTGTTGACCACCACCCACTGACTCCCCCGGGGATTCCCCAGTTACACAGTCTGCTCCTATCGGCACAGAGGCATGTGACATCACGCACTTGATGAGTCAGTAAAGCCTACCACTGTACAAGGGTGGGTCCCCCAGGAACTGACAACGTAGCTGATCGCTGATTGGCTGGGAAAGTTTGCCGGAAACGCGCCCCCCTCTCGCCTTCTTAGACTCGCCCACCACCACAGCCCGCTTCCAAAACCACGCGCTCTCAGCTCTCTCGCATTCATTCATCCACGCGACCTGAGCCCTCTCGTCACAGCGCGAATCCACTGCCAAAACTACGCGTGGTCGCAGCGTAGGAAAGCGAGTGCATCATTTCCGTACCGACAGCAACAACAAAAACCAGTGCAACAACAGGTGGAAACTGAAGGAGCGTACTACTAGACTTAACTTTGTGACAGAG
>JAWQFJ010003138.1:27500-45000 GCA_034096865.1 Theodoxus fluviatilis | reverse complement strand
CTCATCATTAGTACACTTGTTTATGCATCTCATCATTAGTACACTTGTGTATGCATCTCATCATTAGTACACTTGTGTATGCATCTCATCATTAGTACACTTGTGTATGCATCTATCACTTATCGAGCTTGACACCAAATGGGTAGCGTAAAACGGAAAAACTCATACACGTTGATGTCTGAAAAGCTTACAAAATGTTTGCGATGAAATCATTCCCAATTTTTGCTTTTGGTTAGTCTGCTTTTCTAATTAGGGATAAAGATGACGGGATCATGGAACTCAATAAGACATTTGAAGGAAGGATAGGCAACTCAAATACCAAGTTCTTGTTGTTGTAGTAAACATTACCAAGATGTTTCAATGATATGCAAGACGCTCTTCTTCTGAACCGGCAGTTCACCTTCGAATCCACAGTGCTGTCGTCATGTCCGGGTCTTTCTGTCATGTGTCTTCCCCCTTTCTTGGCAAACACACCCACGCTACCATGACCCCGTCTCCAGAGCGATTTTAACACTGCCTCTGAGTGATGTTATGTTATTCCTGGGTAATCTGAGCATCCTCTTGAATTATCTTAACCCCGCCCCAAACTTATCACAGCCCCACCCAGCGCAATCTAAACAACGCCTCACGGGACATGAAAACGTACCGCCCTTGAGTAATCTGAACACTGCTCCAGAGTGATCTGAACGTCGCCCTAGCGTATTCCAAACTGTCTGAGAGAGGTTGCTCTGATCACCTCCCAACAGTTGTCTAGGCATCGCCCTGGGGCAGTACCAGTGATACCAGTGCCTGTCAGTGCCTAGCAGTGCCTGTCAGTGCCGCTGAATTGGTCGTTATCGGCAACATTTCCGGACACTGTACCTGCGGTACTCTGTCCTATCGGACAAAGTACCTCAGTTTGAAATCTCGTCCTTACAGTCACGTGACATACCGATGATAGCGCTCAGCTCAGACCGCAGCCGCCACTCCGCCTGACTGACTTCCCACGCCCTGGGAGTTATGCTAAGATCCGGCCGCGTTAATGTATCTGCGTTTTGTGACAAACGTCTTGCTCGGCGGTACTGTACTCCATGCACCTTAACGGTCCGCGTGATTCGGGTGTAATCTTAAGCTAAACGACGTTCAATGTTTCCGACTTCCACCATTTCAGCAGCGCCAATAAAAGTCGTTTAGCTTAAGATTACACCCGAATCACGCGGACCGTTAAGGTGCATGGAGTACAGTACCGCCGAGCAAGACGTTTGTCACAAAATGCAGATTTATTAACGCGTCCGGATCTTAGCATAACTCCCCGGGCGTGCGAAGTCAGTCAGGCGGAGTGGCGGCTGCGGTCTCGTTCTCGTTCAAATGCCGAGATTTCGAACTGAGGTACTCTGTCCGATCGGACAGAGTACCTCAGGTACTTTGTCCCATGGGACAGAGTACCTCAGGTACAGTGTCCGGAAATGTTGCCCATAACGACCATTTCAGCGTCAGTGCCTGTCAGTGCCTATCAGTGCCTGTCAGTGCCTGTTGGGAGGGGCTCTGGAAACCTGTCTGTCGACAACTTCCAGTAGGAACAGCTTCAAACCAAATGCTGCCACGTCTTTCTTATTTTTATTTTTCATCTCTTAAAAAAAAAGACATCTCCTGCCGCTTTGTCATTAGTTGCATAGTGTTATCTATATTCATTACTAAACACCGACAATCTCCTGGGAGAGATAAGCTAATTTATTTCCAGTAAACACGCATTAACGGAATCGCGGCTGAAAGGTCAAGCTGACACTAGATCAGAGGAGGCTGGTCCCACTTGGCTGCTGCAGCTGCGTGCCGACGTTCAAGAAATGGAGTGCAAGCCCTGGACGTCTTGGAGATGCCACGTGGGGGGTGGGGGTGGGGGGGTGGGGGGGAACAATGAGTGTACGCAGACGCTTTCCCTTAGGGCAAAGCAAGCACGACAAGCAGCTCGCTTCTCCCTTTTCTCACGCCAGGGCGAGGCCTAAGTGTGAGATGCCAGCCACCAAACCCACCCTCCAACAGTATTCCCCCCACCCCCACCCCTACCCCCACTCTCACCCCCGGTGTGTTGGGAGTAAGAATAGACCCGCCGCGTCTTCCCCCTTGGGAGTCGATAAAAGGCGAATGACGGGAAATCGAGAAGTGGTTTCATGATCTTTGCTCTAAACAGCTCAAGCGGTTTTTGTAGTCAATGGCTTTGCATATCCTACAAGGATTGATTAATTGGCCGTAGACTTCATTCATCAGTTATTCGCACCCCATTCCCCTCCAGCCAGAAGAGCATAGCATACACTGTCATTCAGACGGGGCAAAGTGAGAGGAACGGGGAAAGGGGGAGAGGAATGAAAAGAACTATAAAGCGTTGATGATTTTTCACACGCAGACAGCCCAGCAATCTCCCGCTCGACTGTTCGACCATACGGTTTTCCCGCCTCTTTTATTTCAGTAAACTGTAATTCGTCGTCGTCCGCCGATAATTAGCCGTACAACTACAAGAACTGGTCAATATAGATTTTCCGCTTACACCTCTCACACTGATCTGCTACGAAATACATATCTTCCTTCTACAATCAACGGGCAAGCTCAAATATATATATAAGAAGTTGGTGTCATGTCGAAGTGAGCAGGTGACAACCTGTTTGCTGCTCCTGTGCGGGCGTCCAATCACTCCACCTGCAGAAACACGGTTACGTAGTTACCGTCGGACAGCGACCAAGTGCTTATTTCCTGTCATCCGTCTCTTCACGCCTACTCCCCATTCTCTTCCCACGTCCCTCCCCACCCACTCTGTCGCACAGCTAGCGTGTCCTGCTTCCCTGTCATCTGCTTAAACTTAAATTATTTCTCGAGTTTCCTCGTAACCTACATCTTAAGCCATTACCGAAACGGATCTACACAGCAAGGCTGGGGGAAGGCAATGGGAGATGGAGGGAAGGGCAAAGGGCAAAGCCCTCCTACTAAATCTTCAGGAATTCCGCCTCCCACTTTATCGTGTTGGTAGTTCCCCCTCACCCCACCCTCACCCCACACCTCAACCCACCCCTCACCCCACACCTCAACCCACCCCTCACCCTCAACCCACCCCTACGACAGCGTAAATTGTGCCCTATAGTCAAACTACCAAGTCATGCCGTGAGTAGCTCCACCCCGCACCTCGAAATGAGTCGCCCTCGCTCGATTTTGAGTTGTTAGCATTGTTAAAAGAAAATTACGTGCTCTTCAGAATGAAGGAAACCGTGTTTAAATCTGGCGATGAATAGGTGCTAAGTTATACGCAATTTAGTCCTGCACCTTAGGGAATCAAAATTTGGAGAGAGAGAGAGAGAGAGAGAGAGAGAGAGAGAGAGAGAGAGAGAGAGAGAGAGAGAGAGAGAGAGAGAGAGAGAGAGAATGCGATAACTCAGCCAATGACGTTTTGGGTCATTCTTGTAATATCCATCAACGTATCACTCTCATTAAAAATGCATTTAACATTCATTAATAAGCTGCGGATCGACCTAAATCTTGAGATACTGTTTGGTTTTTTTAAGGCCAGAGATACGTTTCCTGTAAAGATATCTAAATCGACAACCAGGACCCTTCGCACTAGCTGAAGCTCGATCACCCTTGGGGCACAATGCAACTCACACCGTGGAAACGGGGTCACACATTCAACACAATAGTCAAGGACTCAAGGTTTCTGAGGCAGGGATAATCGTAGCCCGGAGTGTGGGCGCAGTGAGTGCTCCTTCCACTCAGAACTCGTTGCACCTCGACGAATGCCTGGGTGCTCTGAGGTGGTGGTTCAATGTGAGAATTGCCCTTGAATAGCACTGCATGGCTGTTGCAACACACCACGTGGTCATCGTAGCCAAGTCTGCTCTTTCTCCATCGATGTGGGTGTGGGCGTGGGTGAGGAGGGCTGTGACAAGGGAAGCCATTGTGAGAATGAATGAATAAATGAATGAACGGATGGAAGGATGGCTGGATAGATGGGTGGATGGATGGATGGATGGATGGATGGATGGATGGATGAAAGGAGCTTGACGACTTATCAGCCTTTGTAGGCTATAGAAGACCATTGATCACACAAATCACTGGAGCCGGTTCGAGGGTGAGCAAATAATGTCTCATATCCCTTGTCATGCGCCGTTTACAAGTTACTAGGGAGACGCGATGGGTCTATTCATACTCACAGGACAAGGCAAGGCAAGGCAGGGCAAGACAGAGCCAGGCAGGGCAAGGCAGAGCCAGGCAGGGCAAGACAGAGCCAGGCAGGGCAAGACAGAGCCAGGCAGGGCAAAGCAGAACAAATCAGATACAGAGCCAGGCAGGGCAAGGCAGAGCAAGACAGAGCAAGACAGAGGTAGGCAGGGCAAGGCAGAGCCAGGCAGGGCAAGGCAGAACAAGACAAAGTCAGGCAGGGCAAGACAGAGTCAGGTAGGGCAAGACAGAGGCAGGCCAGGCAAGGCAGGGCAAGACAAAGTCAGACAGGGCAAGACAGCAAGACAGGGCAAGGAAGAGCAAGACAGAGCCAGGCAGGGCAAGGCAGGGCAAGACAGGCAGGCAGGGCAAGGCAGAACCAGGCAGGGCAAGACAGGGCAAGACAGAACCAAACAGGGCAAGACATAGCAAGTCAGGGCAAGGCAGAACCAGGTAGGGCAAGACAGGGCAAGACAGAGGCAGGCAGGGCAAGACACGGCAAGGCAGGGCAAGACAAGGCATACCAAGGCAGGGCAAAGCAGAGGCAGGCAGGGCAACATAAAGCCAGACAGAGCAAGGCAGGGCAGGGCAAGGCAGGGTAAATCTCTCTGCACAACCACCCAAAACCACAAAAAAAAAAAATCAAAGGGAGTATATAGTTTCTATAATGGTCTGGAATTCGAGCACAGCTCAATGGGTTGAGTACGTCAGATATCATGCGTAGAGACTTCTAGCATACTCTTAGGTAGTGTATATAAACTGATTTAGTAACAACAGATGGAGTTATCTTGACAACATAATGATCTTGTATAGAGGAATGTCAAGTAATAGTCGATGGATGTCTCTAGCTGAAATAATTGATAGCTAGGACATGACTCATGAATAGTGTTTGGATTAAGCTAAGAAATGTTTTATCTGTGGTTGATTATTATTAGAGCTAACTCTGTGTTAACCATTAAAACTTATGAATTGTGAAATTCGTGTTCAAAGTCGAATCATCTTAATAAACTATACATTAGATCGGAGTGAGGTATGATAATGAAATAATGATGGGAGATTTTGCAAGATTTTCATGTGGAATGTATTTGGTGAGTAACATGATTTTCTTATTCATATGATTGCAGGATGGTAGAAATTTAGAGAGCATCGTTCAGTCAAATTTTCAGTACAAAAGTTCTTCGTGATAGATGCTAAGGTGGCTAGCAAATATTGAGGCAGGACAATTTGGAGCTTATTGGATCCCCTCTGTGTAAAGGCTAGGCGGCGGTTCGCGGCAATTTCAAGTGGAATTCCGCATTGATGTTTAAAATAAAATCATGTTGAGAACAGCGTCTACAAACGGGTGAGTTGTGGGGGTGCTGAGTGGAATCTGGGTTCCATATTTAGGAGGAGTGGTTTTCACTTGTGAAAACTATTCTGCCGAAGGATTCAGTTGTAGAAAAACTAGGTTACAGCCGTTGGGAGTGTGCAAAAAGGGTATCTGTTATATAACAGTATTTTATGGTATCACCAGGAAATATAGTTTACGTATTGCTTTTTTAAGTAGTGGTCGAGTGGCATTTGCTTGTATTTTTATCTTTGGAATATACTGATTATCGGGCACTTAGGGTCGTAGTAATTAGGTGGAGAGAACCAGGTCGCATTGCTGATTCACAGTGATTTTCATTGAGTTTGACAGTTCAACTAGGTCAAAAAGAAGTCAGTGAATCTGGTTCCTATGTAGGTGAAAGGTTGTTTACATACTTATTAGTCAAAACATGCTTGGATTCGTGAAATATGTGTTGAAATGTTTCCTCCCATATAATTTTGAAATCAGTTAAAGTTTAAATTTCCTCTTGGCAACTTGCAGCAAGACTTGTTTGGATACTGATCTAGATCAATTNNNGCAGGCAAGGCAGGCAAGACAGAGCCAGGCAGGGCAGGCAGAGCCAGGCAGGGCAAGACAGAGCAGGCAGGGCAAGGACAGGCCAGGCAGGCAAAGCAGAACAAATCAGATCAGAGCCAGGCAGGGCAAGGCAGAGCAAGACAGAGCAAGACAGAGGTAGGCAAGGCAAGACAGAGCCAGGCAGGGCAAGGCAGGAACAAGACAAAAGACAGGCAGGCAGACAGGTCAGGCAGGGCAAGACAGAGGCAGGCCAGGCAGAGGCAGGCAGGCAACGCAGGCAGGCAGACAGCAGACAGGCAAGGCAGGCAAGACAGAGCAGCAGGCAGGCAGCAAGGCAGGCAGGCAGGGCAAGACAGGCAGGCAGGCAGGCAGAACCAGGCAGGGCAAGACAGGGCAAGACAGAACCAAACAGGGCAAGACATAGCAAGTCAGGGCAAGGCAGAACCAGGTAGGGCAAGACAGGGCAAGACAGAGGCAGGCAGGGCAAGACACGGCAAGGCAGGGCAAGACAAGGCATACCAAGGCAGGGCAAAGCAGAGGCAGGCAGGGCAACATAAAGCCAGACAGAGCAAGGCAGGGCAGGGCAAGGCAGGGTAAGGCATGGCAAGACAGAAGCAGGCAGGGCAAGACAAAGTAAGGCAGGGCAAAGCAAGGCAGGGCAAGGCAGAGTCAGGCATTGCAAGGCAAGACAGGGCAAGACAGAGCCAGGCAGGGCAAGACAGAGGCAAGACAGGGCAAGACCAAGCCAGGCATGGCAAGGTAGGGCAAGACAGAGGCAAGACAGGGCAAGACAAAGCCAATCAGGGCAAGACAGGGCAAGGCGGGGCAAGACAGATCCAGGCAGGGCAAGACAGAGCCAGGCAGGGCAAGGCAGGGCAAGGCAGAGCAAGACAGGGCAAGACCAAGCCAGCCATGGCAAGGTAGGGCAAGACAGAGGCAAGACAGGGCAAGACAAAGCCAATCAGAGCAAGACAGGGCAATTCGGGGCAAGACAGATCCAGGCAGGGCAAGACAGGGCAAGACAGAGCCAGGCAGGGCAAGGCAGGGCAAGACAGAGCAAGGCAGGGCAAGACAGAGCCAGGCAGCGCAAGGCAGGGCCAGGCAAGGCAAGACAGAGCAGGCAGCGCAAGACAGGGCAAGGCAAGGCAGGGCAAGACAGAGCCAAGCAGGGCAAGACAGAGCCAGGCAGGGCAATACAAAGCCAGGCAGGGAAAGACAGGCCAAACACGACAAGGCAGGGCAAGACAGGGCAAGGCATGGCAAGACAGGGCAAGGCAGGGCAAGACAGATCCAGGCAGGGCAAGACATGGCAAGACAGAGCCAGGCAGGGCAAGGCAGAGCAAGACAGGGCAAGGCAGGGCAAGACAGAGCCAGGCAGGGCAAGGCAGGGTAAGACAGGGCAAGACAGAGCCAGACAGGGCAAGACAGAGCCAGGCAGGGCAAGACAAGGCAAAACAGAGCCAGACAGGGCAAGACAGAGCCAGGCAGGGCAAGACAGGGCAAGACAGAGCCAGGCAGGGCAAGACAGAGCCAGGCAGGGCAAGACAGGGCAAGACAGAGCCAGGCAGGGCAAGACAGAGCCAGGCAGGGCAAGGAGGGCAAGACAGAGCCAGGCAGAGCAAGACAGGGCAAGACAAAGCCAATCAGGGCGAGACAGGGCAATTCGGGGCAAGACAGATCCAGGCAGGGCAAGACAGGGCAAGACAGAGCCAGGCACGGCGAGGCAGGGCGAGGCAGGGCAAGACAGAGCAAGGCAGGGCAAGACAGAGCCAGGCAGCGCAAGGCAGGGCAAGACAGAGCAAGGCAGGGCAAGACAGAGCCAAGCAGGGCAAGACAGGGCAAGGCAAGACAGAGACAGGCAGGGCAAGACAGAGCCAGGCAGCGCAAGGCAGGGCAAGGCAAGGCAGGGCAAGACAGAGCCAAGCAGGGCAAGACAGCCAGGCAGGGCATGACAGAGCCAGGCAGGGCAAGACAAAGCCAGGCAGGGCAAGACAGGCCGACACGACAAGGCAGGGCGAGACAGGGCAAGGCAGGGCAAGACAGATCCAGGCAGGGCAAGACATGGCAAGACAGAGCCAGGCAGGGCAAGGCAGAGCAAGACAGGGCAAGGCAGGGCAAGTCAGAGCCAGGCAGGGCAAGGCAGAGCCAGACAGGGCAAGACATGGCAAGACAGAGCCAGGCAGGGCAAGACAGAGCCAGACAGGGCAAGTCAGAGCAAGGCAGGGCAAGACAGGGCAAGGCAGGGCAAGACAGGCAAGGCAGGGCAAGACAGGGCAAGGCAGGGCAAGGCAGGGCAAGACAGAGCAAGACAGGGCAAGACAGGGCAAGGCAGGGCAAGGCAGGGCAAGACAGGGCAAGACAGGGCAAGACAGGGCAAGGCAGGGCAAGGCAGGGCAAGACAGGGCAAGGCAGGGCAAGACAGAGCCAGACAGGGCAAGGCAGGGCAAGACAGGGCAAGGCAGGGCAAGACAGAGCAAGGCAGGGCAAGACAGAGCCAGACAGGGCAAGACAGCCAGACAGGGCAAGGCAGGGCAAGACAGGGCAAGGCAGGGCAAGACAGAGCAAGACAGGGCAAGGCAGAGCCAGGCAGGGCAAGGCAAGGCAAGACAAAGCAAGACAGGGCAAGACAGGGCAAGGCAGGGCAAGGAGGGCAAGACAGAGCCAGGCAGAGCAAGGCAGGGCAAGACAGAGCAAGACAGAGCAAGACAGGGCAAGACAGAGCCAGGCAGGGCAAGGCAGGGCAAGACAGAGCAAGACAGGGCAAGGCAGGGCAAGACAGAGCCAGGGAAGGTAGACCAAGTCTATATGACTGGATGCGATCAAGCAGCTTACGCATCACCGCATCTTACTGTCTCGCTCCAATCTTTCTTTCTTCGCGAGCTGCCGGGCATTGACTTCACAAGTGAGGTGCTGAGGCCGTGAGTTTCCTCGTTGTTTGTTTTCCAGCATTTGCTGAATACACTCTTTGCGCTGGTAAACAAATTTAAAACTGTTTCACCCTACTAGTTTTAAAGGTATACACACGATTCTATCTGATCGATTTCCCAAGTGCTCGTCTTGCACTTATTAATCTAAGCACGCTAGGGTTTAATGTTGTTTCATTCAAAAAACGATCTGTCTGCAGATCTCTCGCATCAAAGCATGCAAAACCTTGCTTCACTCAGTCAAAAATATGTCTGCAGATCTCATGCACCACATCATGCAAAAGTTTGTTTCACTCAGTTAAAAAATATGTCTGCAGATCTCATGCACCACATCATGCAAAAGTTTGTTTCACTCAGTTAAAAAATATGTCTGCAGATCTCATGCACCACATCATGCAAAAGTTGTTTCACTCAGTCAAAAAATAGTTCTGCAGATCTCATGCACCACATCATGCAAAGGTTTGTTTCACTCAGTTAAAAAATATGTCTGCAGATCTCATGCACCACATCATGCAAAGGTTTGTTTCACTCAGTTAAAAAATATGTCTGCAGATCTCATGCACCACAGCATGCAAAGGTTTGTTTCACTCAGTCAAAAAATATGTCTGCAGATCTCATGCACCACATCATGCAAAGGTTTGTTTCACTCAGTTAAAAAATATGTCTGCAGATCTCATGCACCACAGCATGCAAAAGTTGTTTCACTCAGTCAAAAAATATTTCTGCAGATCTCATGCACCACATCATGCAAAGGTTTGTTTCACTCAGTTAAAAAATATGTCTGCAGATCTCATGCACCACATCATGCAAAGGTTTGTTTCACTCAGTTAAAAAATGTGTCTGCAGATCTCATGCACCACAGCATGCAAAGGTTTGTTTCACTCAGTTAAAAAATATGTCTGCAGATCTCATGCACCACAGCATGCAAAGGTTTGTTTCACTCAGTCAAAAAATATGTCTGCAGATCTCTTGCACCAAAGCATGCAAAACCTTGTTTCACACAATCAAGAAATCCATCTGCAGATCTCTTGCACCTGCCTCCTTGCGGGCCGGAAAGCAAGCGGACGATGACTCAGAGACCTTGGCAGCAGAACATCCAGCCCTCTATTCTTGCCCAGACGTGTTTTAGTCTCGCTCTGGGGCAGTAAACACTGGAGAAGGCACAAAACTCTGGGCAAAGTTTGGACGATTTCCAGGCCAGCCTGGCGGCCTCGGGCCGGGCAGTAGCAGCACACGTGGTCTGCAAGCTCGGCACGCTGTAGCAAGCTATTCACGTGCAGAAGTTTTTATAAATCAGTTTGATCAAAACTGCAAGTGAACAATCTACACATTCTTACCCTCCTGTACATGTAATAGTGCCCTTGACGGAGCATTGATAATTGATGGAACTGTCTAAAGTACAAATGTGATCGGCCAGTGCGAAACCAATCCTTGCTCTCGCAAAGTAAATTGGCGCTTCATGAAAACACACACACACACACACACACACACACACACACACACACACACACACACACACACACACACACACACACACACACACACACAACGTGATTAGGGTCAGTATGAGTCCACTGCATGTTTTTGCAAAAATGCAAGCCAGGGACAACAACTTTTCATATCTACGAATAGATTGTGTAAAAATACGTTTATATATTTGAACTTAAAATTTAGCTTTTTATTGTCTAACCTCTGCTATGTGGCGCCTACGTCGGAAAACTTCAAACACCATTTTCTCAAATTTCCCTCTGGTACAACTCTTATCCTCAGATGGTCACAACTTCTACACCTTTGACCCTACAGTGTTTATACTACTATCAAATTAATAAGGAAAGCCTGCAGATTTCCAAACTACTTGCATCTCTAAACACCCAAGCGTACAGTTAGGACTGGACTGGTTGTGACGGTTCATGATTTCAACAGTGCAAAGTTTTTATTGTTTTCTGTTTATCGTTCGAGTAACGACGTATGCGTGTCACATGCGAATGGGCGACGGGTCAAGTCTGAACAAAATGGTCGAGCCATATCGCCCTTTTTGAAGCAGAAAGTCGGTGGATGGGGGGGGGGGGGGGGGGGGGAGGGATGGAGGGGGGGGGGGTGAGAAGGAAGGCAGGAGGGGGGGGGGGGGGGGGGCGAGGACACTGTGACACGGTATTCATCTTGATCTTCCACTTACTTTCGGGGTACAAGATTAACTTCCTCAGGTGACGGCCAGATTTCTTTTTCAGTAACGCATAATTTTTCCTCGTGCGTCAGGGTTGCCCACGACGAAAACGTAGGCATGGCGTGTAGAGGCATTCGTGCCACCAAACCTCGTCAGCGATCTTGCTTTGCATTATGCTTTGAAACGATGCACTTTGTAACCCGAGCTTATTGATATGGTTGCAAAACGAAGATGTGCGTATGGATGCATGTGTGTGTGTGTGCGTGTGCGCGCGCGCTCGTGCGCATGCCTATGTTAGTGGGTGTATGCATCTATAGGGCGGAACGTGCGTGAGTGCTTGCGCTTGCGCATTCCTATTTGATTTTTTTTTTTGCTCGTGAGGCCTGAACACGAAAACGGTTCCCACGAAACTTTATCCGTTGCATTTCACATATTTAAGCTGCTTGAAGACGTCATGCATTCATCTTGACACGACTTGACACGCGTCCTCTGAGTTGCGCAGTGGTTGTCTCAAAAACGGCGTCCTTGTCAGGCGCCAGCTAGAGGGAGGGACGTCCTTGTCAGGCGCCAGCTAGAGGGGCGTCCTTGTCAGGCGCCAGCTAGAGGGAGAGACGTCCTTGTCAGGCGCCAGCTAGAGGGGCGTCCTTGTCAGGCGCCAGCTAGAGGGAGGGACGTCCTTGTCAGGCGCCAGCTAGAGGGGCGTCCTTGTCAGGCGCCAGCTAGAGGGGCGTCCTTGTCAGGCGCCAGCTAGAGGGAGGGACGTCCTTGTCAGGCGCCAGCTAGAGGGGCGTCCTTGTCAGGCGCCAGCTAGAGGGAGGGACGTCCTTGTCAGGCGCCAGCTAGAGGGGCGTCCTTGTCAGGCGCCAGCTAGAGGGAGGGACGTCCTTGTCAGGCGCCAGCTAGAGGGGCGTCCTTGTCAGGCGCCAGCTAGAGGGAGGGACGTCCTTGTCAGGCGCCAGCTAGAAGGAGGGGCGTCCTTGTCAGGCGCCAGCTAGAGGGAGGGACGTCCTTGTCAGGCGCCAGCTAGAGGGGCGTCCTTGTCAGGCGCCAGCTAGAGGGGCGTCCTTGTCAGGCGCCAGCTAGAGGGAGGGGCGTCCTTGTCAGGCGCCAGCTAGAGGGAGGGACGTCCTTGTCAGGCGCCAGCTAGAGGGGCGTCCTTGTCAGGCGCCAGCTAGAGGGAGGGACGTCCTTGTCAGGCGCCAGCTAGAGGAGGACGTCCTTGTCAGGCGCCAGCTAGAGGGAGGGACGTCCTTGTCAGGCGCCAGCTAGAGGGAGGGACGTCCTTGTCAGGCGCCAGCTAGAGGGAGGGACGTCCTTGTCAGGCGCCAGCTAGAGGGAGGGACGTCCTTGTCAGGCGCCAGCTAGAGAGACGTCCTTGTCAGGCGCCAGCTAGAGGGAGGGGCGTCCTTGTCAGGCGCCAGCTAGAGGGAGGGACGTCCTTGTCAGGCGCCAGCTAGAGGGGCGTCCTTGTCAGGCGCCAGCTAGAGGGAGGGACGTCCTTGTCAGGCGCCAGCTAGAGGCACGTCCTTGTCAGGCGCCAGCTAGAGGGAGGGACGTCCTTGTCAGGCGCCAGCTAGAGGGAGAGACGTCCTAGTCAGGCGCCAGCTAGAGGGGCGTCCTTGTCAGGCGCCAGCTAGAGGGAGGGACGTCCTTGTCAGGCGCCAGCTAGAGGGAGAGACGTCCTTGTCAGGCGCCAGCTAGAGGGGCGTCCTTGTCAGGCGCCAGCTAGAGGGGCGTCCTTGTCAGGCGCCAGCTAGAGGGGCGTCCTTGTCAGGCGCCAGCTAGAGGGAGGGACGTCCTTGTCAGGCGCCAGCTAGAGGGGCGTCCTTGTCAGGCGCCAGCTAGAGGGAGGGACGTCCTTGTCAGGCGCCAGCTAGAGGGGGACGTCCTTGTCAGGCGCCAGCTAGAGGGGCGTCCTTGTCAGGCGCCAGCTAGAGGGGCGTCCTTGTCAGGCGCCAGCTAGAGGGGCGTCCTTGTCAGGCGCCAGCTAGAGGGAGGGACGTCCTTGTCAGGCGCCAGCTAGAGGGGCGTCCTTGTCAGGCGCCAGCTAGAGGGAGGGGCGTCCTTGTCAGGCGCCAGCTAGAGGGAGGGATGTCCTTGTCAGGCGCCAGCTAGAGGGAGGGATGTCCTTGTCAGGCGCCAGCTAGAGGGGCGTCCTTGTCAGGCGCCAGCTAGAGGGAGGGACGTCCTTGTCAGGCGCCAGCTAGAGGGAGGGACGTCGTTGTCAGGCGCCAGCTAGAGGGAGGGACGTCCTTGTCAGGCGCCAGCTAGAGGGGCGTCCTTGTCAGGCGCCAGCTAGAGGGAGGGACGTCCTTGTCAGGCGCCAGCTAGAGGGAGGGACGTCCTTGTCAGGCGCCAGCTAGAGGGGCGTCCTTGTCAGGCGCCAGCTAGAGGGAGGGACGTCCTTGTCAGGCGCCAGCTAGAGGGGCGTCCTTGTCAGGCGCCAGCTAGAGGGAGGGACGTCCTTGTCAGGCGCCAGCTAGAGGGAGGGACGTCCTTGTCAGGCGCCAGCTAGAGAGAGGGGCGTCCATGTCAGGCGCCTGCTAGACGGGCGTCCTTGTCAGGCGCCAGCTAGAGGGAGGGACGTCCTTGTCATGCGCCAGCTAGAGGGGCGTCCTTGTCAGGTGCCAGCTAGAGGGACGTCCTTGTCAGGCGCCAGCTAGAGGGAGGGACGTCCTTGTCAGGCGCCAGCTAGAGGGACGTCCTTGTCAGGCGCCAGCTAGAGAAAGGGACGTCCTTGTCAGGCGCCAGCTAGAGGGGCGTCCTTGTCAGGTGCCAGCTAGAGGGAGGGACGTCCTTGTCAGGCGCCAGCTAGAGGGAGGGACGTCCTTGTCAGGCGCCAGCTAGAGGGGCGTCCTTGTCAGGCGCCAGCTAGAGGGAGGGACGTCCTTGTCAGGCGTCAGCTAGAGGGGCGTCCTTGTCAGGCGCCAGCTAGAAGGAGGGACGTCCTTGTCAGGCGCCAGCTAGAGGGGCGTCCTTGTCAGACGCCAGCTAGAGGGAGGGACGTCCTTGTCAGGCGCCAGCTAGAGGGGCGTCCTTGTCAGGCGCCAGCTAGAGGGACGTCGTTGTCAGGCGCCAGCTAGAGGGAGGGACGTCCTTGTCCGGCGCCAGCTAGAGGGGCGTCCTTGTCAGGCGCCAGCTAGAGGGAGGGACGTCCTTGTCAGGCGCCAGCTAGAGGGAGGGACGTCCTTGTCAGGCGCCAGCTAGAGGGAGGTCCTTGTCAGGCGTCAGCTAGAGGGGCGTCCTTGTCAGGCGCCAGCTAGAGGGAGGGACGTCCTTGTCAGGCGCCAGCTAGAGGGAGGGACGTCCTTGTCAGGCGCCAGCTAGAGGGGCGTCCTTGTCAGGCGCCAGCTAGAGGGAGGGACGTCCTTGTCAGGCGCCAGCTAGAGGGGCGTCCTTGTCAGGCGCCAGCTAGAGGGAGGGACGTCCTTGTCAGGCGCCAGCTAGAGGGAGGGGCGTCCTTGTCAGGCGCCAGCTAGAGGGAGGGACGTCCTTGTCAGGCGCCAGCTAGAGGGACGTCCTTGTCAGGCGCCAGCTAGAGGGAGGGACGTCCTTGTCAGGCGCCAGCTAGAGGGACGTCCTTGTCAGGCGCCAGCTAGAGGGAGGGACGTCCTTGTCAGGCGCCAGCTAGAGGGGCGTCCTTGTCAGGCGCCAGCTAGAGGGAGGGACGTCCTTGTCAGGCGCCAGCTAGAGGGACGTCCTTGTCAGGCGCCAGCTAGAGGGAGGGACGTCCTTGTCAGGCGCCAGCTAGAGGGGCGTCCTTGTCAGGCGCCAGCTAGAGGGAGGGACGTCCTTGTCAGGCGCCAGTTAGAGGGAGGGGCGTCCTTGTCAGGCGCCAGCTAGAGGGAGGGACGTCCTTGTCTGGCGCCAGCTAGAGGGAGGGACGTCCTTGTCAGGCGCCAGCTAGAGGGAGGTCCTTGTCAGGCGTCAGCTAGAGGGGCGTCCTTGTCAGGCGCCTGCTAGAGGGAGGGACGTCCTTGTCAGGCGCCAGCTAGAGGGGCGTCCTTGTCAGGCGCCAGCTAGAGGGAGGGACGTCCTTGTCAGGCGCCAGCTAGAGGGGCGTCCTTGTCAGGCGCCAGCTAGAGGGAGGGACGTCCTTGTCAGGCGCCAGCTAGAGGGGCGTCCTTGTCAGGCGCCAGCTAGAGGGAGGGACGTCCTTGTCAGGCGCCAGCTAGAGGGAGGGGCGTCCTTGTCAGGCGCCAGCTAGAGGGAGGGACGTCCTTGTCTGGCGCCAGCTAGAGGGAGGGACGTCCTTGTCAGGCGCCAGCTAGAGGGAGGTCCTTGTCAGGCGCCAGCTAGAGGGAGGGACGTCCTTGTCAGGCGCCAGCTAGAGGGAGGGACGTCCTTGTCAGGCGCCAGCTAGAGGGAGGGACGTCCTTGTCAGGCGCCAGCTAAAGGGACGTCCTTGTCAGGCGCCAGCTAGATGGAGGGACGTCCTTGTCAGGCGCCAGCTAGAGGGGCGTCCTTGTCAGGCGCCAGCTAGAGGGAGGGGCGTCCTTGTCAGGCGCCAGCTAGAGGGAGGGACGTCCTTGTCAGGCGCCAGCTAGAAGGAGGGGCGTCCTTGTCAGGCGCCAGCTAGAGGGAGGGACGTCCTTGTCAGGCGCCAGCTAGAGGGAGGGACGTCCTTGTCAGGCGCCAGCTAGAGGGACGTCCTTGTCAGGCGCCAGCTAGAGGGAGGGACGTCCTTGTCAGGCGCCAGCTAGAGGGGCGTCCTTGTCAGGCGCCAGCTAGAGGGAGGGACGTCCTTGTCAGGCGCCAGCTAGAGGGAGGGACGTCGTTGTCAGGCGCCAGCTAGAGGGAGGGGCGTCCTTGTCAGGCGCCAGCTAGACGGAGAGACGTCGTTGTCAGGCGCCAGCTAGAGGGAGGGACGTCCTTGTCAGGCGCCAGCTAGAGTGAGGGACGTCCTTGTCAGGCGCCAGCTAGAGGGGCGTCCTTGTCAGGCGGCAGCTAGAGGGAGGGACGTCCTTGTCAGGCGCCAGCTAGAGGGAGGTCCTTGACAGGCGTCAGCTAGAGGGGCGTCCTTTTCAGGCGCCAGCTAGAGGGAGGGACGTCCTTGTCAGGCGCCAGCTAGAAGGAGGGGCGTCCTTGTCAGGCGCCAGCTAGAGGGAGGGACGTCCTTGACAGGCGCCAGCTAGAGGGAGGGACGTCCTTGTCAGGCGCCAGCTAGAGGGGCGTCCTTGTCAGGCGCCAGCTAGAGGGAGGGACGTCCTTGTCAGGCGCCAGCTAGAGGGGCGTCCTTGTCAGGCGCCAGCTAGAGGGAGGGACGTCCTTGTCAGGCGCCAGCTAGAGGGGCGTCCTTGTCAGGCGCCAGCTAGAGGGGCGTCCTTGTCAGGCGCCAGCTAGAGGGAGGGACGTCCTTGTCAGGCGCCAGCTAGAGGGACGTCCTTGTCAGGCGCCAGCTAGAGGGGCGTCTTTGTCAGGCGCCAGCTAGAGGGAGGGACGTCCTTGTCAGGCGCCAGCTAGAGGGAGGGACGTCCTTATCAGGTGCCAGCTAGAGGGAGGGACGTCCTTGTCAGGCGCCAGCTAGAGGGAGGGGCGTCCATGTCAGGCGCCAGCTAGAGGGAGGGATGTCCTTGTCAGGCGCCAACTAGAGGGAGGGATGTCCTTGTCAGGCGCCAGCTAGAGGGGCGTCCTTGTCAGGCGCCAGCTAGAGGGAGGGACGTCGTTGTCAGGCGCCAGCTAGAGGGAGGGTCGTCCTTGTCAGGCGCCAGCTAGAGGGAGAGACGTCCTTGTCAGGCGCCAGCTAGAGGGAGGGACGTCCTTGTCAGGCGCCAGCTAGAGGGAGGGACGTCCTTGTCAGGCGCCAGCTAGAGGGGCGTCCTTGTCAGGCGCCAGCTAGAGGGAGGGACGTCCTTGTCAGGCGCCAGCTAGAAGGGCGTCCTTGTCAGGCGCCAGTTAGAGGGAGGGACGTCCTTGTCAGGCGCCAGCTAGAGGGAGGGACGTCCTTGTCAGGCGCCAGCTAGAGGGAGGGACGTCCTTGTCAGGCGCCAGCTAGAGGGACGTCCTTGTCAGGCGTCAGCTAGAGGGGCGTCCTTGTCAGGCGCCAGCTAGAGGGAGGGACGTCCTTGTCAGGCGCCAGCTAGAGGGGCGTCCTTGTCAGGCGCCAGTTAGAGGGAGGGACGTCCTTGTCAGGCGTCAGCTAGATGGGCGTCCTTTTCAGGCGCCAGCAAGAGGGAGGGACGTCCTTGTCAGGCGCCAGCTAGAGGGAGGGACGTCCTTGTCAGGCGCCAGCTAGAGGGGCGTTCTTGTCAGGCGCCAGCTAGAGGGAGGAACGTCCTTGTCAGGCGCCAGCTAGAAGGAGGGACGTCCTTGTCAGGCGCCAGCTAGAGGGAGGGACGTCCTTGTCAG
>JAWQFJ010003138.1:7500-22500 GCA_034096865.1 Theodoxus fluviatilis | reverse complement strand
TCTATTTATAAAATGCCGTGTCTGATTCCCATGGTCTTACCAGAAACCCTCTGCTCATCAGTCTTGTCTGATCTGGGAACATGATCCTTTCTGTAGGAGGAAAAGAATCCGTGTTTGAATCATGCATGGTTGTTACGTTACAGTTTACATAGACTGTAGTTCCTGCCTCCCATCTTTGAAAAAAGAGTGTCGAAATGGAGACGATAGCAGTGTCCACGGTGCTGTTGTGCGAGTCCAATTGATGCCTATGTCCCACTCTCTACCTCCCCCTTTACTTCAGCATTTGCTGGCATGTCTTCTTTTTCGTGTCTTCCTGGTCTTGTTCGTGGTGATTTTCCTCCTCCATTTTACTTCACCATACCTCGTTCTATCGTTTCGTTTCACGTTTTTTCACCCACCTCATCGTGTCCCACTTCAAGGCAACTCATGTCAACTCGCATTCACCTTGACTTCCAGGTGGGTCGAGTGGACTTGACCTCATTGAAGACAATGCTGTCTCTGAAGAAACCAGGCTTGAGGCGCATCCTGGATTCCGGCTCTCCGGACCTGCACGAGTTGTCTTCCCAAATCCAGGAGATCATCCGAGGTTGGGTCTCCCAACACCAGGAGGCGCGCCAGAAAGGTCAAGGTCAAACGGGCGAACGAGACTGCATCGACGAGTTTCTGGATTCCCCAGAGTACAGCCAGATGAACAAGGATGGTGAGTAGAAAACTCTGATCTGTTACCTCATTAGCTGTCTGATTGTCTGACTCCGAGTCAAGGTCATTCAGGAAAGTTGAGTTTGCATACCGAGATTGCAAAGTTTGTCGCACAGAGTGAAGGACAAAATCGAATGTGTCTTCTCTTTGCTCTGCTTGCATTCACAAAAATTTGAGGGCTGAGCTGGGAGAAATTCAATTCTTTCTTTCTCACTGTCTTTGAAGGATATTTTCTATATCCACCATCTACTTGAGATTATATCACTGATGGGAGATGTCAACTCAAATAATGAGTATGGGTTTCGCGGATTTTCTCCCTCGGTTCCACCTTCTTTTGTCACCTCCATCATTTACAGTTGGAGTCACTTTGGAAACTGTCACTCTCGTGGCTTCTTTTTATGTGCAGACTCTATCACATATATGGATCATTATTTCTTATAGTCTTCCCGTAATGCAGGGTGAATGAAAAGATAAGATTGTTTACAACCTGTCAACTTTCGAAGGCTACGTAAAGGCATGTACTACCGAACTCACAAGTGTCGGTTGCAATGCGAGCAAGTCAAAGACTCCATTTTGCTAGAAATTCTTCCCCTGCAAATGCAGGAAGGATAAATAGACTGGAGCGCTTTCTCAGTTTCTGAGAGCGCAATCCTCCGCCAAGGAAGCCACACGATCTCTCCCATGGTCTGTATGATTAATTCAACCAGGATGTTTTGTTATTCAGGCCTGACGCTACGAAGTTTAATTCTTTTTAATGACTGAAAGCAATAATCTGAGTGTTGAACGCATATGTCCGCGTCATCAATAGTTTGATGTAATCAGCTACATGATGCGCAAAAAATCTCTTTGCTTCCAATTTCCAAAATACATAACAGATAACCTCCACAATTTGAAGGATTGTTTATGGGGTAGAACCCTGACCTTGCACCAAATTTAATCAAAATCCATTGTGAACTTTTTGAGTTATTGTGCTAATTAACTAATGAACCGAGGGTAATATCCTCCTTGGCGGAGGTAAT
The DNA here is from genome assembly GCA_034096865.1 of Theodoxus fluviatilis. NCBI lineage: Eukaryota > Metazoa > Mollusca > Gastropoda > Cycloneritida > Neritidae > Theodoxus > Theodoxus fluviatilis. The sequence continues at coordinate 20,782 of JAWQFJ010003138.1, read as the reverse complement.
GAGACTCTACGGTCTATCAACCTTTGTAGGCTACGTAAGGTCAATGACTACGCAACACAACCTTCGACTGCACTATGAGCAAGTCAAGACTACATTTCCGTAGTTACTCGCCAACTAGGAATTCCGTAGGTAGACGCAGAAGGTCTATTCTAACCCCCGAACAACTAGCTGGACCCAGTGCAGGGGAAGTGGCGGCGCGCTGTTGGCCTCGAGTAAAAGCCCACGCAGACCGTTTCCTCTAGTGGGATTCCTCCTGGACGCGGCTCAAAGGTCGACGTCAGGTTCTGTGCGACCTTTAGTTTGTTTGCCCGGATGCCGGGCTATTTGTCCGGGAATTTTTCATAATCACTGTGCCGTTGATAGAACGTGGTCGCCCAGTTCTCTCGCCGCCTCTGGCACTATTGTGTGGCGCGCAGACTTCTCGATGGGCCACTGGACAGAGGCTTCCAGGAGCTCTGCACTCTTCAGGCAGCGGGAGTGTGTGTGTGTTCATGAGATAAGCAGGAAATGAGGATGAAAGATAGGGCAGGAAATGCGTGCTCATGAACACGCACGCATGTATGTGTGTATGTGTCTGTTTGTGTGTGAGAATTTATAGATATACACACATGTAAGCAAGGGGGTGGGGAGGGGAGAGGAGAGGGACGGCTGGGGTGGGACTAGAGATTTACAAGTTTTGAGAGCAGGGCAGATAAAATGCACAGGAAAGAAAAGGTGACTGGGTAAGAAGTTCCTCATCCTACTAGTGTATGCTTTCTCGCCCAAAACGTGAAATGCTGACACGTCAACAGGCAGTAGTCGGCTGAAGGTTTTAATGCGTCAGACACTGGATGAAGTGGTGGAGGTCCTGTGAATCGGTTTACAAAAAATCGCTTTACAAACCATTGCTTCTATTCTTGCCCTTTAAAAGTTCAAGTTGCGCAAAGTTTTCGCTCATAAACACGCTGTGTTCATACGATCGATGCTAGTATATACATATAGAAAACAGATTTTCAGGGAAAAGTTTTTTGGCACTGAACTACCATTCGTTTTATTTTCTATATTAAAACAAATACGCGATGCAGAGATAACGGCGTTACCATCCCTTATAAATAAATACTGCTGTAGAATTTTAATAATACTTACAAACACGATTTATACAGAAGCGTAATCAAGAATGTACTAATCAAATAAATAAACTTTCAACGAACGAATAAATGAACATACGGACAGATACGTAGAGAGGCAGGCAGGCAGGCAGGCAGGCAGGTAGGCAGGTTAATGGACTGGCAGGCAAACAAGCAGGCGGGCGGTCGGTCGGGCAGGCAGGCAGGCAGGCAGGAAGGTTGGCAGGCAGGCAGGTTGGTAGGCAGGTTGGCAGAGAGGCAGGCAGACAGGCAGGCAGGCAGGTCAAAAGTACACCTCCTCGCGAGTGGCGTGGTGCAGTGTTAAGCGGTCTGGACCGTCGCCTGAGCACACGGGGAGCGATCCTGGGTTGCGACCACTGCTGCTTGCCAGATACCTCCACATGCTATTGTGGTGACCAGGGGTGGGGTGCATATGAACCTACTACACGGTAGTAGGCAACAAATGGGAAGTTTTCTACTAAATTGCGAAGTAAGGTGTGCATGAAAGCTGAATACGCGTAGTTACCTCCTAAGTTGGCCACTAAACAACCCCAAATTTAGTGGTGCTCTGTATCAGCACTACACGGCTAAGTAGCCAACTAATTGCAAATTTCAAACGCGGACGTGTTGCCGGTTCGCACATAAAACGCTCTATTTCGGGATACTAGCAACCCATCCAAAGAAAATGTAAGCCATGCACAGCATTAATTTATGAAAGCTGTATGTTGAATGCATCAATAGGTCGTTAAAGCTCCTACAGTTTACACATCGAATGCAGGTCAATGCATCCATGCTGAAGCGTGTGTTATCCGTTGCCATCGGTCACGGCGTCATCCGTCATCCTTCTGCCGGAAGGATGACGAATGACTGATGATGCTTCTCTGTAACACGCGGTGACCGATGGCAACGGGTAACACATGCTTCAGCGTGGATGCGTTGACCTGCATTCAGCATACAGCTTTGATAAATTAATGCTGTGCATGGCTTACATTTTCTTTGGATGGGTTGCTAGTATTCCGAAATAGAGCGTTTTATGTGCGAACCGGCAACACGTCCGCCATTGAAATGTGCACAGAGTTGACTAGTTCACCTCTTGTCGTGACCTCTACGCATGCGCATTAGATGGGATATCCCAAGATAATAATCTGGGTCATTACTTCGTTGTGGCGACCAAGTAGCGTCTCATGCACACCTTAAGGCCTCCGCACACGAGGCAACCAAAGTCTCTTGCCACGTTGCTTGCGGCCGGTTGCTTGCCATGTGCCAGGCAATGCTGGAGACTGCAGCTCGCACACGCTTCCACTGTGATTTTTCACCTCTCGCCACATTGCGAGCACGTCGACCCGCGGACACACGGTTCTACGTGTGACCTGCATTTCGAAATTTACATTGTACGAGCTTTCACGACCTATAGATGCATTCAACATACAGTTTTGATAAATTAATGCTGTTCTTGGCTTACATTTTCTTTGGATGGGGTTTCTAGTGTCCCCAAATTCAGCGTTTTCTGAGCGAAGCGAAGACGTCCGCCATTAAATGTGCAATAGCCGCGAGTACACGAGAACGAGGCTCTTGGTGGATTCACAGAGAGTGGCACGCCACTGCCCCCAAAACTAGAACAGGTTTAAACTCGAGCAACTCAGTTGCTGGTGGTGTAGAAAGTTGCTTGGAATGCCAGTTGCTTTCAACCGACGTCGCACACGAAGCAATGTATGGCAAGCAATCGAGTTGTCCGAGTGGAGTTGCCTCGTGTGCGGAGGCCTTTACTGTCGTAGTTGGGAACAACTCAAAGTTGTCAACAACAAAGTAGACAACTACGACGTAGTTACCACCTAACATAGTAGGTTCATATGCACCCCACCACAGGGGTGAACGTCTCCACACATAATCTTGTGCAGTTGACAATGGTGAAAGTTATGAGCACCACCACCACCACCATTATTATTGCCATTATCGTTATCATCGTTATGATTAATTTTCCTTTGCAGACAAGGAGCAGATCCAGTCACTGATGGACGTGTACTTCGGGGGCGTGTCCTCCTTGCTGAGTGCTGTGGAGTTCATCTTCATGTACTTGCTGCACCACCCCCAGGTGGCAAGACGCGTGCAGGAGGAGGTGTCAGAGGTGACCGGGGACGCGCGTGATGTGTGCTGGGGGGACAGGCAAGGACTGCCTTACTGCCAGGCTGTTTTGCTGGAGACACAGCGCCTGGCCTCCATCACGCCATCTTGCCTGCCCCACGTGGCCCGACAGGACTGCGAGGTGGAGGGCTTCTTGCTGCCTGCAGGCACCCACGTCAAGACCAGCCACTTCGTGCTGCACAGAGACCCCACTCACTTCCCTGACCCCGAGGCCTTCAAGCCAGAACGTCACCTGGACGCCGAGGGCAAGGTCAAAATCCCCAGCAGTTTCCGGCCATACGGAATTGGTGAGTAGTGAGCACGCAATGAATGAATGAATGAATGAATGGAGTTTTATGGCCTATCGGCCTTTGTAGGCTACGTAAGGTCGTTGACCATAATAATCACTAGCATTGGTTAGAGTAAGAGCTAGTCAAGCATACATTTCCCTAGTATTTCGCCTCTTACGAGTCGCTTAGGTAGAAGAAAAGGGTCTTCTTGCTTTCACACTACAGGGGGAGGTGGGCATTCAGATCAGGCATTCCTTGTAGTGACCAGGGCATGTGTGTGCCTACGTGATCGGCAATTTTCATCTGAAACCCCACTTGCACAGCCCCCTTGCTCTTCCCTCCATCTCCCCTGTGTCGCGCGAAAAAGCGCCACGTCGTGATAAAGCGTCTCACGTGCATTTCTATTGGACGATATTAATAAATGCGGTGAAGAACTGATCCCATGATGCCTTATCTTCCTCGGCCAAAAATACCTGATTGACTGCAGCAGGAGATAGCTGTGACATCTCCGAAACAGAATCTCTCCGTTTTCTAGGTATCTCACAGGACATTCTAGTTCACTAGATATTTCGCCTACAGGCGAAAGTATCTCTAGCCCAGTTGACATCACGTGATGGAAGGTTTTTATCCAATTTATGCAAATGGGGGTCACACGAGAGGCTTCTGCGAAAGCCGATCTGCACCCTGACATACGCCGTCAAAGTAGTTCTAAGACTATTTCGCACAAAACTCATAACTTACTCTTGTTGAGGGAATAAACAAGCGTTTGTTCGATGAAATAAAATGTTTGCGTTGAAATGGAAACAAGTTTGGACATCTGAATGATTTATGTAAAAAGTGGAGAGAAAAATAGTATCAGAACGAACTATTTTTGTTGCAATGCTGTAACGCGAAGGGTCAAGTCTATTGCGCATTCATTGCGAAGTGTGCCAGAATCAATACTGACTCGGGTTCACAGAATGCTCACAGGATTGAATAACTTTGACGGTTTCTGACCTTTCTCCTTTATCTTTCACTCATTTTCATCCGCAATATTTCTCAAATCTCTCCCAACAACTTTGACGGTCTGTCGCCCTCGTACTCCCCCTAACTCTTCCACACACACACACACACACCTCCTCCCTTTTCAGGGTGGGGATTTGCGAAAGACGCCGTGGAAGATCAATGTATTTTACAGTCGATGTTTAAATGACTAGATAATCCTGTTGGACTGTCAATCACGAGCTTGCCAAAATCGTTTTCCAAGACTGAACATTCATTGATTCATCACCTGTCACGAGAATCTGTAGGAAAACTGAATAATATACTCGGTGCATTATAAGTTCGTACTGAGCAGCATTTCCAATGCTTTGAGGGATTCTGACAGCCTGAAGACATTCTCACATCTCTTTAACATACTTTTAAAGTTCTCTCTCACTCTTCATTTTCCTGTTGTGTCGATTGCATGAATGCCACCAAAGGAAGACTCAAAGCGTTCTGGCTCTCACTTGGGATACGTGTGAACGAAAACTGGCAGGGATGGTTAATGTACTCACTCGCGTTGTGCGTTTGCATCGTATACATACCAGTATATCGGCAAGATTTGTCTTGGGAAAAACTGCAATTATTCCGTGCGTGTTTCAGGACCTCGCCTGTGCCCGGGAGAGCTGCTGACGGACATTACTCTCTTCCTGACGCTGACCAACGTGCTGAAGAAGTATGACGTCGCATCGGTCGACTCTACACCGCCCCCCTTTGTGACGTCGATGCGGGTGGTACGGCGACTGGCGCCCTACAGAGCTATCTTTACCCCCAGAGCCTAAAGGCCTGCCTGGCCTTGACTGCCTGTGGAGTGTATCAGAATCAGGAGCACGGTGCATTGGCAGAATCTATTACCATGCCTTAAACACACACACAAGCACGCACGCATGTACGCGCGCATGCACACACACATCATCATCATCGTCATCATCATCATTGAAGTCCTTGGCGCAGCGAATTTGAGGTCAGTGTTGTCTCATGTGGGACCGAAGGCCAAACCCTGATTTGCAGGAGAATCTCTCATACACATACACACACACACACACACACACACACACACGCACACACGCACGCACATACATGTACACACACGCGCGCGCGCGCGCTGTAAAAGTGTTTGCATGAACCAGAGAACCCTGAAAAGACAGCAGTTTTCTTAATGCTCATCACAGGAGCGTGCAGGCGAAATGCGGCTGTTGTTTGTGTCCGCATCAACATTGACCACTTGTAGAGTACACTTTTTTGTAGATGCAAACCTCTGTGCAAAATAAACTACCTCGAGATTGTCTTCTACCCGTAGACTGCTTACGAGTCTTCTGTCGTACAAAACATTACTTCGCAGATCATGACTGCTGTGTCACAGATTTTTGATAGTAGGCCTGTGCTGATTGTAAGAGAGGCGACATTATTGAGGTAACAATTATTTATATCCGCCCCTGCGGCTGTCATTGCAATTTTTACGTTTCCATGATTGTTGTAGCAGTGGGCTACTTCATCATTATCATCATCATCATCGTCGTCGTCGTCGTCGTCGTCGTCATCGTCGTCATTGCGGTCACCATCACAGTAGTGATGCTAGTTTGTCAGTATTTGAAAACTCAATAGAAACACACGGGAGCCACAGTCCATATCCTGTTTATGTGACAACGTTTCCCACGCAGAATTAGTCTGCTGCAGAAGCAGAAGATGAGCTTTGACTGCTTGACAAGAGACCAGTCTTCTGCCAGGACAGTGGCGACGTTTCGTCTCTCATAGCTAAGACCTTTGTCCCAGGCCTTCGACTGCACTGTATTGTCGATACTCATCAAGTATCTGTTGAACAGCAGAGGAAGTGCACAACATACTGCCATTTCAAACGCATTGCTTCACAACAACGTTTCTTTCTTTTTTCCTGTGTACAAATGTATTTCATGAGCACAGAAAACAGGGGTATTGCATTTGTGTTATGATGCTATTGATGTGCCAAGTGTTCGTTTTGCAAAGTATTACACACGCACGGTGTGCATGAAAACTCCATTTATTATAGTTGTGGTATCAGTGATATTTTTTTCTATAAATGTATGAATACATGCATTCAAACATAGTGTTAACATACACACTGTGTTGAATACTGTTCTTAAACAGGAACTTTCTGTCAATGTTTTTTTAGCAGCAATGTTGGTTGCTAGAGAGAGAGAGAGAGAGAGAGAGAGAGAGAGACAGAGATAGAGAGACGCACAGAGATTGAGAGACAGAGAGAGAGAGAGAGAGAGATGTACAGAAATAGAGAGACGCAGAGAGAGAGAGACGCACAGAGAGAGAGAGAGAGAGAGAGAGAGAGAGAGAGAGAGAGAGAGAGAGAGAGAGAGATGCACATAGATAGAGAGACGCAGAGAGAGAGAGAGAGAGAGAGAGAGAGAGAGAGAGACGCACAGAGAGAGAGAGAGATAGACGCACAGAGAGAGTGAGAGAGACGCACAGACAGACAGACAGACACACAGACAGACACACAGACAGACAGACAGACAGACAGACATAGAGCAGCAGGCGTTAGGCGAAGGATCGCGTGAAAACCCAATGTCTCTGCATGGTGTTTTGGGTCCTGCACTGGAACCACCCGGAATGAGTCTCCTCGCAGTGAATGTCCCTTGCATTGATAGTTTATGGACAACTGTTATTGCTGCTGTTGTACATGTTGCCACAATAGTCACTGTATTTAGTGTGTATGGCACTAGGAATGTATAGTCAAGCTGGAACATTGCATTTTGCTATCAATAAAACTGGAATCTCATACGATCTTGTGTCTTTTACTGGCACTACTGTGTGTGTGTGTGTGTGTGTGTGTGTGTGTGTGTGTGTGTGTGTGTGTGTGTGTGTGTGTGTGTGTGCGTGCTTGCGTTCGTGTGTGTGTGTGTCTGTGTGTGCGTGTAATGGGGAAATAGGTTTTCGAAAGTATCTCACCTGAGAGAGACTTGATTTTTGCTGGTGCGTTGAGGGTGAGGTTAGTAGTCCAAAGACTGTATAAAGATTGAAGTGGAGCATGAGTTGGAGTTGAGTTCTGCCCCAGGGTGATGAGCGGTGTTCGCTCTCAAGTATGAGTTGTGGTAAGAAGAAATGGGTCGTGAGTTGATTGTGAGAAGATAGAGATATAAGAGGGAGCAAGAGGAGAGAGGACAGATCAGTCCCCACACAGAGCGCAAGAAGACAGAGAATAGAGATCGGTCCCCACACAGCAGAGAACAGAGCGGAGAGAGAGAGAGAACCAGACGAACAGAAGAGAGAAGCAGACGAACAGAAGAGAGAAGCACAGAAGAGAGAAACGGACGGTCCGCTAGGCAGACGTGCCTACTGAGTGAGGGAGAGAACAGACGGAGAGCTATAGATGGAAGGTTGGTCGAAGTAGTTTTTTTGGGGGGTCGTTTTATTAGTTTTATGTGAGCAGGTTGACCATAATTTTACTTGTGTTTATAATTCTCTATTAACATTTTATCAGTGATTCCACTTTTATTTATTTTTCTTTTCTTTTCCATCTCTGATCATGGGAAGTTATGATTTATATTGATTGATTAAAAATCTTGTATTTACCCGGGACCGTTTTTATCTAAGTTTATTAAAATCCCCGTAACAGTGTGAGTGTGAGTGTGTGTGTGTGTGTGTGTGTGTGTGTGTGTGTGTGTGTGTGTGAATACGACAAAATGAATAAGCATATGAACAGAAAGAGCTATTGCGAAGGAATTGAAGATGTCGCGAACAATTTAGCAGGAAACCCTAGTATCACCACCATAGTAACATTGATTCATATCTCAACTGAAATACATAACATGGAGATTTAAACACACGTGAATTATTTAGCAACAATTATCCATCCTCGGTCAAGAAATGAATGAACATTTCACATGGACGCGTTAATTGAGAGGACATTATTAAATGTCTACACATGCCAAGGATTTGTTTCAAAGCAGCCCTCTAGCCAAAGATTTGCGACTAACAAATCCCGGCATATATGCCAACGCAGTTTGGAACGAAGAATTTCATTGGTTGATAGACGCTATTGCCTGTCCGCAATGGAACCTGATTTTTGCATTAGTTGCTAGTCATTGGGAATGAATGAATAAGCGAACAAACGCATGGATGAACGGACGAAAGAATGAGAGAATGAATGAACGAATTAATGAATGAACGAATGAACGAACGAACGAAAGAAAGAAATATTGGGACCTATCAGCCTTTGTAGGCTATATGCGTATAAGGCCATTGCTCTCGAAAATTACAACAGCCGTTTGAAGTAAATCCAAGTCATTAGTTCCCAAGTCATTCATTCCGGGGGAGAGGGTAGTGGGAAGGGGGGGGGGAGGGGGGGGGGGATCGGGGGGGAGGGGGACTTGATATTCTGACGGACTTGTATTCATATTATCTGGACAAACAGACCCAATATTTCTACAAACATCACACGCACGAGCTGTCCCCATTCCACAGAAGAAGAAGACTTTATTCCCAGTGGCGTGCTTTCGGTGAGAGGGAGAGGCAGCCATGTCCGGGGGTTGGGGTTGAGGGAGGGGGGAGGGGAAGGGGGGGGGGGGGGGGGGCTGGGTTAGGCAGCTGGGGAATGGGGTGAGGAGAATAGAGTGGGGAGGAGTTGGGGGAAGAGGGGGGGGGGGGGGGTGAGGGGGCAGAAGGGAGGCGCTTTCACTTGCAGGCAATAGACCTTATTCACGCGGCGGCCATGTTAGTTTTAAAACGAGGCCGCACACGCTAACGCGGCGACCGCGCTACCTTCACAGTATTGCTGGAGCGGCAATTTGACAAATGTTCCGGACTTTTCTCAAGGTGATGTGGAAAGATGGTCGAACGAAGGCAGAACAATAGCAAGAAGACAAAGTGACAAAGGCTATGAGAAGTGGATTGAAGAGTTTATCGACTACGATGCCATCAAAGGTTGGTACACAGTGACAAGTTCTTTCGCTTAGATTAGAACTGAGTGTTCGATTTTTTTATTTTTTTTCTTGGTGTCGCTTTCAAATCTGTTCACAGTACTAGGTTGGCTGGTTTACTTAGATGTGATTTTGTTAATGCGTGCTAACTGATATTAGGTTTAGAGCTTGAATTTTCAATGATAGTACACAAGTTCTTTTTCGCTTACAACTCGAGTGTTCGAACCAATGAAAACCACGGAAAGAGACGGCCGTTTCGTTCCTTGCCTCTCATTGGCCAGCTTGTCATGAGGTCAGCCCGTGATCACGCGCTGACCTCATGACAAGCTGACCAATGACAGGGAAAGAACGAAACGGCCGTCTCTTTCCGTGGTTTTCATTGGTTCGAACACTCGAGTTGTAAGCGAAAAAGAACTTGTGTACTATCATTGAAAATTCAAGCTCTAAACCTAATATCGGTTAGCACTCATTTTAAAAAATCACATCTAAGTAGCCTAAACCAGCCAACCTAGTACTGTGAACAGATTTGAAAGCGACACCAAGAAAACAAAAAAAACACTCGAACACTCAGTTCTAATCTAAGCGAAAGAACTTGTCACTGTGTACCAACCTTTGATGGCATCGTAGTCGATAAACTCTTCAATCCACTTCTCATAGCCTTTGCCACTTTGTCTTCTTGCTATTTTTCTGCCTTCGTTCGACCATCTTTCCACATCACCTTGAGAAAAGTCCGGAACATTTGTCAAATTGCCGCTCCAGCAATACTGTGAAGGTAGCGCGGTCGCCGCGTTAGCGTGTGCGGCCTCGTTTTAAAACCAAAATGGCGGGTCGCGTGAATAAGGTCTATGATAAAATACCCATGATATAGCTCTTCCTAGTTTGTGAAACGAAGACAGATGCTGTATTGGAAATAAGCAAAGTAAGGTATGAGACAAGATAAGAATGTGTAAGTGTTTACACAAATACACTACATCAGGTGGGGCAGATTTAGGAAGACATTTTCACGTAGGACGGGTGAAATGATCTGTTGAAGGTATGTGTCAGCCAGGCGGGTAAATGATGTCCATAACGCATAGTGACAACACGAAAAAGGATTAGCAAAAGATCATGTGACTGTGTAAAGTCGGACCACCATGACACATGGGCAGTCAACACATAAAATGACTCGCAACGACACGATGACACAGCAGCAACAGCGGTATGGAGGAGAGAGAAAAAGAGAGCGAGCGAGCGAACGAGAGAGAGAGAGAGAGAGAGAGAGAGAGAGAGAGAGAGAGAGAGAGAGAGAGGGTGAGAGGGTGAGAGGGTGAGCGAGAGAGAGAGAGAGAGAGAGAGAGAGAGAGAGAGAGAGAGAGAGAGAGAGAGAGAGAGAGAGAGAGAGAGAGGGAGAGAGAGAGGGAGATAGAGAGATTAGGCCACCGGTCTTTTACATTGGAAAAAACACGAATGAAAACACATCATGTACATGATGCTCATCAAAACTCGGAAACAAAAACTGTAAATGTGCATGAGGGACAAGGCTAAAGTCGGCTAGACGGTCTTTGGGCAAATGCTGAGAAAATACATCAGCGCACTATGTTACGTAATAATTTTCCTTAACTTTATTATATTTCAAAAAAAGATTTCATCTATGATCATGCTGTTTCCTCTGGAATATGCTTCTATGAATGATCAATATTGTGGTTAAAATATTTCATGTTGTCATTTTTCCGATTTAAGCTTTTTTAAATTGTGCAGTCACACTTGCACATTGCCATTCTTTACCTGCCGTGCATGTCCAGACCCATTATGTGAACCCGAGTCAGTACTGACACTGGCGCAGTTCGCAATGAATGCGTAATAGACTTGACCCTTCGCATTACAGCATTGTGCCAAAAATAGCTCTATCTGCGTACTATTTTTTCCCACTGTTTACAGAAATCATTCAGATGTCCAAACTTGTTTCCATTTCAACACAAACAGTTTATTTTATCGAATAAACGCTTGTTTATTGCCACAACAGGCGTAATTGATGAGTTTTGTACGAAATAGTCTTAGAACTACTTTGACGGCGTATGTCAGGGAGCAGAGGGCTATCCCACAACCCTTTCGGGTGACCTCCTTATGAATATTCCGGACGGATTAGTTTCATCACGTGATATGATCTGTGCTAGAAACTCTTTCGTCGGCAGGCGAAGTCTCTAGTGAACTAGAATAGTCCCGACCTACCTTTCCTACTGCAGAGAATGATCGAGCTACACTACTGTTTGCCACCAAAGCTCCCATATATTATGATCTTTTTTCCACTCAGGTCATGACTTGCACAGAAAACCTTAATTCACACAGCCTAGTCAGTGCACAATAATTAATCATCTTGGTGGAATGTGAGATATGTTTGTTATTGTTTCCGAGACATTCCAGCACGGAGCTCATTACAAGGAATGTTGGCATTTAGTGTGATTATTTGCTTGCTTACTGCCGAATCTTTTCCCCGAATATCTTCTGACAAATGCGTAGGCATGAACGGCAATACAGAAGGGGAGCCGACCTTGTTGTTTGGCTCGGATTTCCCTGCCTTTTGAAATCTGTGATTGTATGCATGGGATTGATTGTGAGAAAATAACATTATGACATGACTGAAAATTGTCAAGAAGTGTATTTCCACACAGTTATATTTCCTTTCTTTTGTTCTTATCATTAGATGCACCCGGCTGACTCTGCTTCAAGTCTTACATTGACTTTATATAAAACAGCTTCACTTGATTCTTGCTGTGCCCCCACCCCTTACCCTCCACGCACCAACCACCTCTCCCTTCACTGCAAATCTTTGGAAAATCCAGGGGTCTGCGCTGTCACAGTACACGAAGCCACCAAAACCACACTGAGAAATAGCGTTGGCGCTAGCCACTGCTTCTCTGTCAGATAGCGCTGTGCCCGGGCTCTTGGTGGTGTCAAACTAGTGAAGTAGATTCTCGTGGGATGTTGGCGACTGTTGCCTTCAACTCTGTGTATCACGTGACCCAAATTCAACAGAGAAGGAAGCTAGCAGTAGAGGATTCGCTCGCAACTTGACCTCGCGTACTTCCGGAAACGCAGATACAGCACGAACTTTGTATTTGTCATGCTTGACAGGTCTTTGTTTAGGCCGTGTCCATTCAGGAGGTGTGTGTGTGTGTGTGTGTGTGTGTGTGTGTGTGTGTGTGTGTGTGTGTGTTTTGGGGTGTGTGTGTGTGAAAGCTCGTTCTCGTTTCTGGAACTATAGCGTGTTAGCCCGGCACTCTCCACATCTTCTACACAGGAGTACAATGTCCAGAGGGTAAAATGACAGAAAAGAGAGTGAGAGAGGAGTATGGAGAGCAGATGACAGTGTCTGCTCGCCTTCTCCCTCATTCCCACTCGACTGAGATGTTCCTCCTCCTCCTCCTCCTCTCCCTCTTCTTCATTTTCCTCTCCCTCTTTTTCATTTTCTTCCCTCTTCCTCTTCCTCCAAAATGGCACTAAAATTGAGTGACAAAATCCTAGGTGTTGTAGGCAGAGATGTAAGAGTAAAATATTTGTGCTGGAGTGGAATAAGGCATGATGGTTGCAGGGCGCAGGTATGAGACAAAATCATAGCTGCTTTCCACAACTTTATTTTTCACCCATCAGCCATGGGTACAGGAGCTGCTGGCTGGTCCGAGGCCTGATGATAATGGCCTGGACCAACCCAAGACCGTGGTGGCAGTGGTCTCTCTAGACCGTGGTGGCGGTGGCCTCTCTGGCTGTGTGCCGTCTCCCCCTTAAGAAAGGAATGCACGGACCTCACAGCAGCCAGGCTGTGAATTCTTTTCCAGATCCTTACCCTTGTTCCTGGGTT
>JAWQFJ010003138.1:0-2500 GCA_034096865.1 Theodoxus fluviatilis | reverse complement strand
TAATCCCTCTACCCCTCCGAGACCAAGGGACAGATCGAAAGAGTCGTTTTCACAATATGTTGTCAAACTTTTCTCCTCGTCAGATTGTGCAGTTTAAGAAAACGCACTTCAGCACGCTCTAATTGTCATCATGAATAGGAGTAAAAATATTCATTTTCCTGCAGGGTTGCGGGGAGGAGAAGTACACCCGAGGGTCGAGTTTTGCAGAAGTAATCCTGACGTATCTTGAGCGATCTTCTCGTGGTACCAGCTTGAGGCGCCTTTCGACTCGAAAGGTACTGAACCTGCACAGAGATGAGCGCTCGCGAGTTTTTATCCTTCATGAACCTGTACCCGCATAAGATCATCTCTGCACATTAAAAATCTTTCGAAACGAAATACGTTTATAGCTGGTCCCGCGGGATGGTCGTGTATTATTATGCGTTAGGATTGCTGTCGCAAAACCCGCCTCAGATATCTAAGGCTTCCGCGCTTATCTCCCCTGGACAGTACCACACTGCTGCAACAGAGGGGTGCAACTGCAAGCATGCGATGGACACAGCCACTTATATATCGCTGCCAAATTGTGTCCCTGCACCACGCAAAGAGTAGCACCGTGCCTTCAATCGATTTAAAATTATGTAGCGTATCTACAGTTTTACGCTCATTAAGATGTGAATCCAGTTTGAATTGGGTGGTTTCTTGCTAAGTGATGCATGATTGATTCGTGCATCTTTAGGAATTAACTTGGGGAGAGAAAAACAAACAAACTGAGAGTTCAGTCAAATAAGGATATTTCTAGTATTTTAAAGACTAAGTATCAACATACCAGTCTCATTGAAATGCTTTTCAAAAAGCATTTAGTAAATTACTTATTTATTTAAATCTTCTTATACAGTTTTTTTTTTAAAGAGGAGTTTCCTGTAGGTCTCAAATTGATGACCAGACAACCCACTAAAATGACCTATAGCTCAATTTTGTTTCAAGTGTGCGATTGCAAATGTAGTATTAATAATGTCCATGGGTTTTCATGCTCCGATTAAGACACAGGCTGTGGAATACTTTGTGAACGAAATTTCATGTTAACCTCAGATCTAATGTGCGCATCTACCTGCATCTCTCTATCCCTGGAGCTGCTAGCTACAAGCACCCTTACTTAAAAAAGGCAATTTGTAAAATGCAGAATGTAAAAACAGTGTGAAATACAAAAGTAGTCACTGGAGCATTGAAATGCAGCACACCTGAACTCCAGCAAGTACAGTGAATATAGGCCACCCCTCTGTGATGTTCCCTTTCCAATCCCCTCACATTCTTGAACTGTTGTCAAGCTTAATGTGTAGTGATTTGGTGAGCAGATAAACCCTTCAGGTACAAGAGGAGGCAAGTAAAGCAACACCCGGCGAGATCAGCAGACATCTCCCACGATCCTGCTATATGATGATAGGTTTCAACGATATGCTTCATATATGTCCAGGCACTCATTGATGGCGGAATGTTCTGAATTCCAGATCATGTTGGTCTCCGGTACTAAGCAGGTAAATGGAAGGGTGCGCATCGTCCCGAACCTCTTCCTTCTCCCCTCGATCACTCAATAACAGAGCACACTCACTATCAACCAAGCATGGGATGGTGTTGTATTACGGTCCTCATCCCAAGCGGCATCTAGATCGTAAGGACAATAATAGATGTCACATATAAAACCAGCAGGAACAGCACTGAATCACCACTTAACCATCCTATCCACGATTGTGAGGACCGGAGGTAAGCTCCCCGCACCACCACCGGGAACTTTCGATCCGGGACTTGCGGAGTCAGCTAGTCAAAACGGTAACCGCGCTTTTCTTCTGCGGAAATCTACCACATCCAGTACGCCCTCTCACCCCCCACCCCCTTCCCCTAGAAGAAAAATGATAAAATAACTCCTAGATTAGGACTTTTGGGTCCTCTGTCGCCCTGCCCCCGCCCTTGCCACAGATCCTAAACTATAACCCCAGGGAGCAGTCAAGATGCAAACACACAAATGAGAGCAAAAGCTGAAATGCTCCTAACGCCCCCCCCGCTGATCCTAGTTCCTAGCTATGGCTCACCCAGCGAGGCGAGGAGGAGGAACCGAGCCGATAGCGCACCCGCGAGGGAAGGAGACTCGGAGAGTTTGGAGGAGAGACGAGGGGTGGGTGTAGCGAGGATGGAGGGACGGGAGTAAAAGGTTATTCAAACGAGCACGAGATTACGCGTACGGGGTAAAAGATTAGGTTCCACAGTACTAAATGTATTAGATTGGGGATTTGGGTTTACATGCAAAATGTTGTTCTGGGAGAAGTAATGACATTGTTAGTCATATCTATTCTCCGTTCTTAATCTGCGTAATCGATTACATACACTACGACTAATGCGGGGAGATGTTCGTGAATTTCGGTTGCGTCAGAGCGGGTAACCCCCATTTCCAACTCAAACTCCAATACAACCTTATCCCCCTTTTTATTTGTTTTCCTCCTCTACTTATTTTCTTCCTCATATCTAG
>JAWQFJ010003137.1:86836-101062 GCA_034096865.1 Theodoxus fluviatilis | reverse complement strand
TGTGCAAAAATGCACAACAAAGGTTTCTATGGGGGGGGGGGGGGGGGGGTGGGTGTATAGAGAGGAAAGTATGCGCGCGAGCCCACTCAGGGGCAGGAACATGCAAGATTTTTTTACTAGTGTTCAATTCGTGCAATATGATTATCATTAGGACTCCTGAATACGCAATCACGTTTTTGTTTTGTTGTTGTTAGTTTTTTGTTTGTTTATTGTTTGTTCCCGATCAAAACATTCTTTGGGGGATATGTTTGCGATTCGAAGACATGATTATGCCCTTACTCGCGCGCATTCTGTAAACCCGAGTATTGACTCTGGCACAGTTCGCAATGAATGCGTAATAGGCTTGACCCTTGGCATTACAGCCTTGCGCCAAAAATAGTTCGTTCTCATATTATTTTTCTCTCCACTTTTTACAGAAATCATTCAGATGTAAAAACGTGGTTCCATTTCAACACAAACATTTTATTGTATCGAATAAACGCTTGTTTATTGTCTCAACAAGAGTAAGTTAAGAGTTTTGTGCGAAATAGTCTTAGAACTACTTTAACGGCGTATGTCAGGGAGCACATCGGCTATCCCACAAGCCTCTCGTGTGACCTCCGCTTGCATAAATTGGCCAAAAACCTTCCATCACGTGATGTGAACTGTGCTAGAGATACTTTTGCCGGTAGGCGAAATCTCTAGTTTACTAGAATGACTCGCGCGTACACCTTGATGCAAACGCACACACGCAGACATCTTTCTTTTGAAAGCTCGCGCGCGCACACACACACAAGCATGCCCGGCAGACAATAGCAAAAGAGTAGGCCTATTCTATGTACGAGGGTGTGAGGTGGTGGGTATGGATGGAGTAGGGATCGAGAGGTTTGGGTGGGAGCATCCTCGGTCATCTACATGGCTAGTAAAATTTTATTAGGAAAAAAATTGTGTTTAAAGTAACATGGCAACAAAAAAAAGGGGGAGGGGGGGGGGGGGGGTCGTTAGGTTGGTCTAAACTTTTTTCCTTTTTAGAGGAGACCTGACTGAACATAAACAACAATTTCTTTCAATGAAAATGGTCTTTTTCTGTTTTAATTTTAAACTTTAATAGTGGATTCCCTGAGTGCTCATAGGACTCACAGGAGAGGGAAGGTGGGTCAGCACGTAGTTAGTTGTTTACCGTCAATTCACTCACCCCACCCCACCCCACCCCACCCCACCCCTCTTTTTTTTATCATGGTCGAAAAAAGTTTAGGGTCGGCATAAAATAATAGGGTCGGTCGGGTTACCGTAACCACAACTCTTTTTGGGGGGTGAAGGTTTGGGGGGGTGGAGGGGTGGAGGTTGGGGGGGTGTTAGAGGTTGGGTGGGGGGGGTGTTGGAGGTTGGGGGGTGGAGGTTGGGGGGTGTTAGAGGTTGGGGGGGTGTTAGAGGTTGGGGGGGTGTTAGAGGTTGGGGGGGTGGAGGTTGGGGGGGTGGAGGTTGGGGGGGGTGGAGATTGGGGGGGTGGAGGGGGGGGGGGGGGCTCAGGCAAACTGCTATTTGTGGCAGCCACCTAGTTTCCAAATGATTTTGATCAGGCTTGCATGTTTTCTCTGCAGGCCCTGCTGATTCTCTTCGAGAAGGGAGTGTCCTTCAAGCATCGCCTCGTCAATCTGGCCAGTCACGAGCAGATGGAGCCATGGTTTATGCAAATGAACCCCGCTGGAGAAGTGCCCGTGCTCCAAGATGGAGACAAAATTATCGCTGATTCGGAGAACATACTCGAGTACCTCGACAAAACTATTGATACAGGTGATGATGATGATGATGATGATGATGATGAGGAGGAGGAGGAGGAGGAGGAGGAGGAGGAGGAGGAGGAGGAGGAGGAGGAGGAGGAGGGCAGGCGGGCGGGCAGACGGACGGACAGAGCACTGGAAGTGGTCAGTTTTGCGAGACGCTACTTCAAGTCAAGCTCGAACTTCCGTCCGGGACCAACAAGCTGATACAGATAAACAGAGGCCTGTAAATGTTAGCTGATGTCACCCGCCGTATGCATTCCTCCTAACTCAAAGATGTTCTTCTATCACGGGAGCCTATAAACAATGTAACTCTAGGATGGCCTTCTATCACGGGAGCCTATAGCCAACGTAACTCTAGGATGGCCTTCTATCACGGGAGCCTACAGCCAACGTAACTCTAGGATGGCCTTCTATCACGGGAGCCTATAGCCAACGTAACTCTAGGATGTCCTTCTATCACGGGAGCCTATAGCCAACGTAACTCTAGGATGGCCTTCTATCACGGGAGCCTATAGCCAACGTAACTCTAGGATGGCCTTCTATCACGGGAGCCTATAGCCAACGTAACTCTAGCCAAAGTAACTCTAGGATGGCCTTCTATCACGGGAGCCTATAGCCAACGTAACTCTAGGATGGCCTTCTATCACGGGAGCCTATAGCCAACGTAACTCTAGGATGGCCTTCTATCACGGGAGCCTATAGCCAACGTAACTCTAGGATGGCCTTCTATCACGGGAGCCTATAGCCAACGTAACTTTAGCCAAAGTAACTCTAGGATGGCCTTCTATCACGGGAGCCTATAGCCAACGTAACTCTAGGATGGCCTTCTATCACGGGAGCCTATAGCCAACGTAACTCTAGGATGGCCTTCTATCACGGGAGCCTATAGCCAACGTAACTCTAGGATGGCCTTCTATCACGGGAGCCTATAGTCAACGTAACTCTAGCCAAAGTAACTCTAGGATGGCCTTCTATCACGGGAGCCTATAGCCAACGTAACTCTAGCATGTCCTTCTATCACGGGAGCCTATAGCCAACGTAACTCTAGGATGGCCTTCTATCACGGGAGCCTATAGCCAACGTAACTCTAGGATGGCCTTCTATCACGGGAGCCTATAGCCAACGTAACTCTAGGATGGCCTTCTATCACGGGAGCCTATAGCCAACGTAACTCTAGGATGGCCTTCTATAAGTTAACGGGAGCCTATAGCCAACGTAACTCTAGGATGTCCTTCTATCATGGGAGCCTATAGCCAACGTAACTCTAGGATGGCCTTCTATCACGGGAGCCTATAGCCAACGTAACTCTAGGATGGCCTTCTATAACGGGAGCCTATAGCCAACGTAACTCTAGGATGGCCTTCTATCACGGGAGCCTATAGCCAACGTAACTCTATGATGTCCTTCTATCACGGGAGCCTATAGCCAACGTAACTCTAGGATGGCCTTCTATCACGGGAGCCTATAGCCAACGTAACTCTAGGATGGCCTTCTATCACGGGAGCCTATAGCCAACGTAACTCTAGGATGGCCTTCTATCACGGGAGCCTATAGCCAACGTAACTCTAGGATGGCCATCTATCACGGGAGCCTATAGCCAACGTAATTCTAGGATGGCCTTCTATCACGGGAGCCTATAGCCAACGTAACTCTAGGATGGCCATCTATCACCGGAGCCTATAGCCAACGTAACTCTAGGATGGCCTTCTATCACGGGAGCCTATAGTCGATGGCTAGTCGGCCAGCGGTTGCAGCTTCGGCAAGGATTTCTTTCGCTTCATGCTGATGCGTGCCAATGGTTGCTCCACTCCACTCTATTATTCCACTGATAATTACTCATTTCTCATACAAAATCGCACGCAATTTTGCACATAGCACCGCGGGGGGAAATTCATTTGATGGAGATCCATACGGTCAAAAGACGTCAATAACTTTTAAATTCTTCCAGTTATGTAGCTTTTACAAAGTTAATGGTCCATCCGTTTTTTAAGGAAAATCGGGCAAATGTTAGGGTGGAAATTAGATGTATTATTTGTTAGCTGCACAAGCTCTAGTGGCAGACTACGTACAATGCCAATGAATTCTGTGACGTCCACTACCAAGATGGCGGCTCCTCAAATCTCGCTCAACGAGAAACTTCGAAATGAAACCGACCCTTATCAACATACATTTTTAGAATGCAGACAGCTATGCAGTGGATGCCAATTTGAGTTCCAATCACTTAATCAAAGGTCCCTTTCTCCTACAGACCCCAATGTTGTCCTAGCTATGCGTGGTCCAGAATCCATACATGTACTTTTCTATAATGGCCATATCACTCTCAGTAAACCAAGGTAGCCTACTGCTGGAAAGGTGGTCTCTTTCTTAGGGGCTCCCCCAGCTTGGGCCAGGACAGAAACCAGACTCGGGTGTGAATTTCTGATGATCCTTTATTCCATGTCTGGAGGGCGCTCACAGCAAACGCAACATGCAGCCGCTCGCACCTCGTAGTCCCTACGGCACCGATCCTAGCCTTCTATCCCCCTGTGGGTTCGGGGTAAGAATTGATCCCCTGTGGGTTCGGGGTAAGAATTGACCCCCTGTGCGTTCGGGGTAAGAATTGACCCCCTGTGGGTTCGGGGTAAGAATTGACCCCCTGTGGGTTCGGGGTAAGAATTGATCCCCTGTGGGTTCGGGGTAAGAATTGACCCCCTGTGGGTTCGGGGTAAGAATTGATCCCCTGTGCGTTCGGGGTAAGAATTGATCCCCTGTGGGTTCGGGGTAAGAATTGACCCCCTGTGGGTTCGGGGTAAGAATTGACCCCCTGTGGGTTCGGGGTAAGAATTGATCCCCTGTGGGTTCGGGGTAAGAATTGATCCCCTGTGGGTTCGGGGTAAGAATTGACCCCCTGTGGGTTCGGGGTAAGAATTGATCCCCTGTGGGTTCGGGGTAAGAATTGATCCCCTGTGGGTTCGGGGTAAGAATTGACCCCCTGTGGGTTCGGGGTAAGAATTGATCCCCTGTGGGTTCGGGGTAAGAATTGATCCCCTGTGGGTTCGGGGTAAGAATTGACCCCCTGTGGGTTCGGGGTAAGAATTGACCCCCTGTGGGTTCGGAGTAAGAATTGACCCCCTGTGGGTTCGGAGTAAGAATTGACCCACCGCGTCTCCCTACGCGATATGTAAGAGGCGAATAACTAGGGACACCGTGACATGATTTGCGTTTACTCTATACTGCTCTAGTGCTTGTCGTGCTTAGTGACCTTACATAGCCTTCAAAGGCTGATAGGCCGTAAAACACCATCCATCCATCCATCCATCCCCAGTGGGTTCGGGGTAAGAATTTACCCCCTGTGGGTTCGGGGTAAGAATTGACCCCCTGTGGGTTCGGGGTAAGAATTGATCCCCTGTGGGTTCAGGGTAAGAATTCACCCGCCGCGTCTCCCTACGCGTGTCGTAAGAGGTGAATAAATAGGGATCGACACCGTGACTTACTTTGCGTTTACTCTAAACTGTTCAAGTGATTTTCGTGCTTAATGCCCTTATATAGCCTACAAAGGCTAATAGGCCGTAAAACACTATCCATTCATTCATCCATCTATCCATCCTAGCCAGAGGCGGATCAGTTCTTTTTCTTTCTTTTTTTTTTTGGGGGGGGGGGGGGGGGGGGGTTTCCAAAATTTTTTTTTTGAGGGGGGGGGGGGTGTCCAGGGGCATGCTCCCCCGGACAATTTTGAAAACCAGGATGCAAAATGGTGCAATCTGGTGCATTCTGATGATGATCATTGCCAGTTTCAGACAGCAGATTGTGTTACTGAAGAATACCCCAAAAATTGACACTCAAAGTAAAACTTTTTTTTTGCTGTTGGGGGGGGGGTTTCCGGAAACCCCAGAAACAACCACCCTCCCTCGTCCGCCCCTGCTAGCCTTCTAGCTCTTAAGGCTGCCAGTGCCGAGTCTTTTGCTACTCGCTCGCACACCATTTAAATACTCTGCCCGATCCGATCAATTCAAAAACCACCTGAGTAACTCCTGCGCTGACACGGCGTCGTAAAGTCTGTGAGGCAGACTTAGGTGAAAGAAGGACCGCCGGATTCCAGAAGACAAAACAAAATAATGATCACAAAGATCGCTGGGAGGGGTTGGAATCACAGTTTCGGGCGTATAGCCCTTCTTCAGTTTGAGGCGGAGGATGCCCGCCCTCTGACAAACGAGGACTAGTCAGTGCACCAAAGAACGTAAGTTACACAAAGAAGGCGCATCCGAGGCTTTCCCTATACGAAAAGTGATGACGCTTGAAAAGCAGCGCCCTCAAGCGGATGTGGATGTGAGCAGATCAAGGGAGGTAACCAGACCACAGTACAACATGTAAATACAGACGATGTTGCTCGAATGTATCGGCGTGTTTCTCATTAATCCACGAGCACATTTGTCAACAAAATTACCGTGTAATTTGTAGCAAAATGACTCCTGCAGTACAGCTGGTATTTATGCACCATTTTTTTCCCGTCTGTATTTTGATATAGAGCTTGCAATTGACACGTTGGTGAATGAAAACAGTCAAATTCTACTGTTTGTTTTCTTTTTTTTACATTCACACAACCATCAGACCTTTTGATGATATTCAAGTTTGTGCTGTTGGTGACTGAATCGTAAAACCAGACTATTGCAGAATGCCAGAATGCTAAATTTTATTCAGAAATTAATTTCCCCCATTGAATAGTGATTAGTGAGCTAAAGAGCGTTGGTTGTTGATTGAATAAAAGGGAACTTATGAAATTTTTACACTGCTTTGCATATTCATAATTATTATCAAATTTATCGTTCCTTTGGTTTGTTGTTCTTTGCTCGGGCTGTCCTGTGTTTAGCAGTCGCTCTGATAATTCGGTCACCAGGTCACATAACGCCAGTCGATTTAGAGCTCGACACGAGAGACTATTCGAGCAGCTTCGTTCACGAAAGATCTGGAAATCTATGGTTACGTATAAAAAGAGCGACAAAGCGAGAGAGAGACAGACACGACTGACACGAGTCAGACACGAGCAGCAGATGCGACAGAGTTAAGGTGAGAGCTTAACTTTGTAAAGAGCGAGTCCTCTGCGACACTGTGCGTAGAGTGAAGCGAGTACGACGACGATTACTGATTTTCACCACTGTGTAGCGATCAGTGCGTGAATAAAGTTTATCGAAAACGACCACCAGTGTTTGCCGCTTCGATTTCCCAGCGCAAGCCAGGAGAACCCCCGCACAACAAGAGTAGAGTGCAACATTGTCTTATAGTCTGCCCCACTGACAGTCGACACACACACACACACGTAGATCCGCCGTAGACCCGAGTCTCAACTGTACAGTGTCCCATGAACTGTAGAGCTTCGCTTTACGCTGGCAATCCTTGATTCTGCTGTACAAACCACCACTACTGTTAACACATTAACTATGCCTGGTAAGGTGAAGGGTTCTTGTAAGCAATTTTACTGTAAAATACAATTTAAAAACTCAGCATTACTCTATATGTTTGCTGCAGCACCACCACAGCCGCTTGGGGGCGCTAATGTCACTCGTTTCGCACAGACGCGCGTTATGATCGTTCTTTGTGTACTTACGTTCTTTGAGTGCACTTTGCTATTCTGTGCTTTGAGGGGGGAATTTCCAAGTTACCTCCCTAGCGTTCGGCTTACGATTCCGATCTTTTCACTCCACACGTTTGCAGTGCAGAAGCACACACACACACACACACACACATACATACATACACATATACCCACATACACACACACATACACACACATACATACACACACACACACATACACACACAGGGATGCTCAGAACACGCAGGCATTCCCTACTCCATTCAATCACAGCAGTACCCAACTATTCCACAGGCCCCAAAAGTGGGATCGGAAGTGATCTGCCCTGTTACTTTTTTTCGCTGACAGAGCCACCACTGCTGACCACAGAGGTGACCACTTCCGCTCAGCGTGCTCGAAACATGCACGCTCTGCTCAAGCAGCACATCTACATTTCGTTCGAGATCTACTTCAACCCTGACCTTGTGCCTGGAGGCCTGCACAAGTCTGCTGACCTGGAGGAGGTCAAAGGTGAGACGCGCGCGCAGCACCATTCTAGTTCACTAGAGACTTCGCCTGACTCGGGTTCACAGAATGGTGCAGCACTTGAGGTGTGTGAAAATTGATTGCTAGGGTTTGGCTCTGTTGTGACAAAGGATTTTGGCAAAATGAATTAGTTTCGAATGAGTGTTCCTAGTTTCATTAGCGCATTTGTGTCCCGGTTCAGCTTCAGGAGAGAAACACTCATACATGCACGCACGCACACACACACACACACACACACACACACACACACACACACACACACACACATTTACACACACACACACACACACACACACACACACACACACACACCTTCCAAATCCAGTCGTATGTGTCTTTAATTTGGAGGCCCAGGCATGATTAGATTATCACAGCATTACAAGCCGATCATGATAATTCATCCTCTTTTTTTCTATACCGAGTATGATTGTTAAAAAGTCGGTCATAATTTTCTTTAATGAGCAGACTGAACAACCTTTTTTAAGATTTAAAATCTTGGTGGTTGTTATAGTGTTATGTTCCACCATTCACAGCAAAATGTGTGTTCCATACTCTCCCTGACAGAAGAGTTCAGCAAGGTTGGAGATCAGTTACGGGCCCTGGCGGAAGCCAGACCCGAGTGGCGGGAAGCCTACTTGGCCAAAATGGACAAGTGGCAACAGCGCATGTCTAATGTCCTTGACCCTGAGGCAGTACGGGGCAAATTGCGGCAGCTGGACAGCGTCTTCACTCAGGTGGAACTGTGTCTTCAGGAGACCCAGGCAGGTGAGGTGGTCACGACGTTAAAGTTTATTGTACATGGATTTAGCAAATTTGGCTGTTTCCTGATTAACCAAACATATTTCATGAAGAGATCGGGAACAAACAAAAGCCTTTTCCAAACATTTATGTTATCATTGAAATGATAGACTTTTTGAAGAGTGGCCATTTCCAAGAAGAGTTACCACATATCTTTTGTGAAGAACTATGAACAAACAATAGCCGTTTCCAACTACAGTGAAAACATGGAACTGCTAGTCCATTGTCTCAAGGAGACTCTCAGCTTACAGATTCTTGAGCAAAACTTGCCCACCTTGACTCTGCACAGTTCCGCGAAGTTCTATACTATCAGCAATGTTCATCAGTCCCTCTTCCCATTCCAGTCCAGTGAACCTCCTCTATCTCTTTATATCCCTAAGGGTCAAAGGTAAGAACAGACCCTCCGTGTCTTCTATGCAGTATAAAAAGGGCAAGTGACCAAAGACATGGAGTCTGGATTCGCTCATACTGGAACCAGCACCAGTGGTTTGGCAGTCAGCAGCTTTTCGGACAACGAAGGCTGCGATACAGTTGATTGTACAATGAGAAGCCTCATCTGTCCGTCCGTCTAATCTATGTATTTATAATCTATTTGTCTATCCATATACCCTCTCTATACTGCAGAGGACTCTGGGGCGGAGTGGCTGAGTGGTCGAGACTTCCGGGCTGCTGACGTCATCCTGGCTGTTCTGTGTCTGCGCATGCAGCTATTGGGTCTGGGCCCCCACTTCCTGTCTGCCCAGACCAGGCCCCGTCTCCATAGTTACTGGAGCAGGGTGCAGACCCGCCCTGCCTTCCAGCAGATGATGAGCTGCATTGGTCAGTGAAGCGTGGACTGCATAGGCCCCCTGTGGGTTGGGGGTAATGAGAGACACACCATTGTCCCCCTACGAGATTCGTTAATGGAGAATTTCCCTAATAAAATCCAAACTTGACTTGCTCTAACTGGCTCAAGTGAATGGTCGTGATCAATGGTCTTACTTACATAGCCCACGAAGTCTGAAAGGCCGTAACATTCCAATCATCCTCATTATAAATCAGTAGGGAGAGATGATGGAGTTTCAGCCTATATCAGTATATGGGGCGCATTGCTTACGATAGGAACCCTGCAAACCTGCGAGAAATAGGCCAGTGTCAACATGGTGAAGGCGGGTGTAAAGGCGGTCAAATGTTTGACACACGCTGACATCGGCCGATTATTTGCCAACTAGGTAGGCTAAACAAGTTAGTTAGGGTTAGTTAGATAGTTAGGGCAAGAGCAAGTCCAGCCACGACTTCTCTGGTTATTCGACGCCTACGGATCTTGTAGGGAGACATGGTGGGTCTATTCTTACCCCCAACCCGAGAGGGGCATCAATAGGGACAGGACTTCATAATCGGTGGAGCCCCGCAAGATCCATGCATTCATAGTTGAAGATGCTTTCAAAAGAAGGTGCCTATTTGTCAATTTTCGTCCATTCAAATCACTACTTTGCCGTGTTTCATCACGTCAGTATGATGAAACCCTAGATCATCACCGATCTTTCCGTGTGGCCGTATGTTTATTACCTCCGCCACTGTGGCTGCCTTGGCAGAAGTTCGCGCTCTCTGGGTACACTCTAGTTTCTTATTCAATGCCTCGGAAATTTTCGACTTCAGAATCCAGGTTGCTCCCTCCTGATTGATGCAGTCTTCAGTGGGTATGCCAAGTTTGTGCCAATAGCATGATATGACAATTTGATTGAAAAAAATGGAAATGCAAGTGTTTAATAATGTTTCCTCTTGAACTGCATGCACTTCAAATTGATATTATTTGATGAAAATTGATATACAAAAGAGGCTGTCACAAACTGGTAATGCAGTCCATCAACACCATAAGAGGTTTTCTACTCAAACTGCTTTGGTACGTGTGCCCCAGTTCAAAAGCTCTTCCCATGCCCAAACTACCGCAGTTCACTGTTTTTGGATGTACCTACACAGCACAGATCTCCGCCACTTGACTCTTCAGGAAGATTCCACATGGTCATCACATGACTCCAGTTCCACAGATCTACATGGGCCAATTACCGCAATGAGATTTTGCTGCAATATTATATACATCACTTCCATCCCTGTCCAGTGCATGAGAGTCGGGATTTCAATGCCCAACTACTTCCTTGATCTCTGGAGAGAGAAGCTCCTTCACTTCTTGTTCTGACTGTTCAAAGTGAGCTGACGGTTTCAGTCACAGCTAACTCCATTCAAGTCCACTAAAGACTTTGCCTGCCGGCGAAACAGTCTCTAGCACAGTTGACATCTTGTGATGGAAGGATTTCGTCCGAAAAATTCTAATGAGGGTCACACGAGAGGCTTGTGGGATAGCCATCTGCTCCCTGACATACGCCGTTAAAGTAGTTATAAGACGATTTCGCACAAAACTCATTACTTACTTTTGTTGAGGCAATAAACAAGCATTTATTCGATAAAATAAAATGTTTGTGTTGAAATGGAAACAAGTTTTGACATCTGAATATCTGTAAAAAGTGAAGAAAAATAGTATCCGGAGCAAACTATTTTTGGCGCGATGCTGTAATATAATGTGAAGGGTCAAGTCTATTACGCATTCATTGTGAACTGTGCCAGAGTCAATACTGACTCGGGTGCAGAATGAGCTAACTTAACCACAGGTGATGGAGCTTGCTGATCATTCCACCGAGAGAGCAACAAAGGGCTTCCTCTCTTTTCAAAGAAGATCTGCGGTGCCTTTGAGGAGACTGGAATTGATGCTATACAAATATCTGGACACACATGCAAAACAAGTGGCAGGGAAGTGTATGCAAATGACTGTCACGTTGTCCATCAGACAACCACAAACTTGTCAAAGGGAAATAACTCTGGAGAAGTTCTGAGTTCTGTATTTATTCATGATTGCAGAAGCGGCATACATGAACATGCAGAAGCCCCATAACCGTTACAGTTTCACATTTCATCCTGCAAATGAAGGCAGAACACACACAGCCCTCCCCCCTCCAACTCCTTTCCCCTCTCCTTAGCACACAAACGTACACATTATGCACTCACATACACATTGAAGCAAGGTGGCATACTTTTAAACAAGAAGGGCAAAGCCCATATGACTCACATGCTTGACCTTGACCTTTATATGACCTTGACCTTCAGGTGACCTTCAAGGTCAAGGTCAAACAACTAAACCTACCAATGACATCATACACTAAGAAATGCTTTACACATTTTTACTACCAAAATACATGTGGCCTGACCCAAGGTCAAGGTCATCCAAGGTCATGCAACACAAAGCTGTTAATTCAAGACATAGGAAGCACAATGGTGCTTATTGGCACTTTCTACCATGAGATATGGTCACTTTTAGTGGTTCACTACCCCATTTTGGTCACATTTCATAAGGGTCAAAGTGACCTTGACCAAATGTGTCTCATGATGAAAGTATAACATGTGCCCCACATAATTATTAAGTTTGAAACAGTTATCTTCCATAGTTCAGGGTCAGGGTCACTTCAAAATATGTATACAATCCAACTTTGAAGAGCTCCTGTGACCTTGACCTTGAAGCAAGGTCAACCAAACTGGTATCAAAAGATAGGGATTACTTTGCCCTATATACCATATATAGGTCAGGTATCCAATCTCAAACACTTCAGAGAAAATTGAGAAAATGTGAAAAATTACTGTTTTTTAGACAACATTTATGGCCCCTGCGACCTTGACCTTGAAGCAAGGTTAAGTCACTATGTATGTTTTTTGAGGCCTTGTCATCATACACCATCATGCCACATTTGGTATTGATAGACTTAATAGTCTCCAAGAAAAATCCAACGTTAAAGTTTTCGGACGCCCGGACGCCCGGACCAGACGCCCGGACGGACAAAAAGGGTGAGTACATAGACTCACTTTTGCTTCGCATGTGAGTCAAAAAGAGGTTTCAATGACACTGCGCATGAAACCACAGCCCACATTCTGATGCACAAAGCTTCTTTCCATTTGGGCAGAAGACATCTAAACTGATGGGTTCTAACATGGGCTGCTACCAAACCACTCGGTTTGCCATCAAGGGCGAGCAGACATGATCCTGGCTAAAAATATGTAACTCTTTAACAAACACACACATTCACACACACACATTCACACACAGACACATGCTCACACACATACACTTACATACACAGACACATGCACGCACACACACACACACACACACACACACACAGGTAGAAGCAGCTACATAAGGTGCAATATATATATATATGCAAGATTCTTCAGCAGAAATGCTCAGTGATCTGTGAGAATGTCCCACAGACAAATAGGTTTAAAAACAGGATCCAACCAACACAGAAACTGATCTTCACAGGTGGAAAGTGTAGGCATGCAAAAAGCTTGCATAAGTTCCAGATTTCCATGCATCCTTTCCTATGTACAGATAAAAGAATATGCTGCCTCTTAATACCATTTTAGATTGAACACATGTATTTTCATATCTCACTTCCGTTCCTCTCTGTGACTCATGCAGCAAGTCTGCCATGTCTAACCTACAACTTGCAGCAATTTTAGACCAAAATCCATTCCTTTCACAACACGCACCAACTCCAAGAAAACTCCAAGAAAAATCTAAGACTCAATACAGCCTGTGCTACACCGGTACCTCCCTTGTCAACTGGAGTGCTGTGGTCTTTGTGCTTTCTGGGTCTGCTCCAGTAGCGCTCACACAGCCGGCCCCAAGCAGCACATGTGCCACCAAGAGGTATTTTGTAGCTTAAATTGCTGAAGACATCAAGCCCATCAGGGCAGCATGTGTTTCCTCTAAATCCAACGGGAGGCAGCTTCCATAGCATTTAGGAGCTCCTTTACACCACTTCTGATCATTTGTGTTTTCCAGGAATTTGTCCACAGCACCACACAGTCATCATACAGTCACCACACAGTCACCACAGTCACCACACAGTCACCACAGTCACCACACAGGCACCACACAGTCACCACACAGTCACCACACAGCACCACACAGTCACCACACAGTCACCACACAGTCACCATACAGTCATCACACAATCACCACACAGTCACCACACAGTCACCATACAGTCATCACACAATCACCACACAGTCATCACACAGTCACCATACAGTCATCACACAATCACCACACAGTCACCACACAGTCACCACACAGTCACCACACAGTCACCATACAGTCATCACACAGTCCCCACACAGTCCCCACACAGTCACCACACAATCACCACACAGTCACCATTCAGTCACCACACAGTTACCAGTCACCACACAGTCATCACACAGTTACCAGTCACCACACAGTCACCACAAGTCTGTCAGTGCAGGATTGTCAGTAGGGCCAACTTTCCTTGTGAGCGCTTTTCTTCACTTTGAGTTTTCCAAACTGCTGCAAAAGACAAGTCAGGGAAATAAATGCTCTCTCTCTCTCTCTCTCTCTCTCTCTCTGTGTGTCTGTCTGTCTGTCTGTCTGTCTGTCTGTCTGTCTGTCTGTCTGTCTCTCTCTCTCTCTCTCTCTCTCTCTCTCTCTCTCTCTCTCTTCTCTCTCTCTCTCTGTGACGATGA
>JAWQFJ010003137.1:52500-86814 GCA_034096865.1 Theodoxus fluviatilis | reverse complement strand
TCTGCAGGGGAGTTGGTGACAGGCCACACTTTCCCTCCTTGCTCTTCAAGTAAGGACAACTCTGGAGTATGTGTTCTGCTGTTTGGTTCTTCCAGACCACATGCGCATGTGTGGTGATGGTGCCCGCCTGTACTTCGGTTCATGTGAGCATTGCGCCTGTTTGTGGCCGGTGTCGCAGCCTGCTAGGACGAACCGGTGCCTCTGGACATCAAGTGGTTAGTCGTCTCTGTTGGTCCTCGGCCTGATTCAATGCAGTGATGATGACGGTCTTTCGCTCAATATAGCTGACACTATTTTCAAGTGTTCTTACTGGGTCCTTATTTCGCCAACTCGTCTTGCCCATCTCGTTTCCTGGAGTCCCACAGTGGCTGGTATCACTGAAGAAAAACTCTTCCGGTTTGTCCGAGCTTTGAAATGACTTTGGTCAGCTGGGAGAGTTTCGTTCTATAGGGCTGGAGACTGATAGGGCATCTGAGAGGGAGACTAACTTGGTAGCAAATGGGATGGAGATTCATGAACCATGGAGGCCGCCTGCATGATGGGTTCCGTTCTCACCCTGTAGTTTCTGAAGTGCTGCCTGTGCAACACTGGCTGTGGCTGTTGCTCACAGGGAACTGAATCAGGATGCAGGTCAACCCCATTGGAATACGGCGTTTGTCCTGATCCATCAGTTGTAAGCGTGATCCACACCAGAGACACTCTAGTATCTCTGTCCACGCCTTCTGTGGTACTGTTCGTCGATCAGGTCTTTAAGGTAAGTTGCCCGCAGAGCAATGTCAACCTGTCGTCTCCTGACGGAACACCATTGTTGAACGCTGGTTGCAGATCGGATGTCTGTTTTTCCCCGTTGTCCAAGGGTTTCTTCTTCCCCCCCCCCCCCCGGTGATCAGAGGGAGAGTGTTCTGGGAGGACATTCCTTAGCACTGTTGAGAGAGCGATTGGTTCTCATGTGACAAAGCTGCTCCGTTTGAGCCGGTTTCTTGGAGAGGGTGATCAGTCTGTGTTTCATGGGGGTCGGGTAAGCACTTGAGACTTCTCAGCCTCTACCATAATCTTGGATTCTCTTCTCTGGCTGAAAGGGATGGATGCTGTAAGCTTCTCACATTTCTGTGATGGGCGTGGGATTTCATTGCACCAGTGAATCAGTCGGGAGAGCCTGATTTTGCCATCGGTCGAGGCCTGTGGTTCGACTGGTGAGGTTGACCACGCGGTGGCAGCCGTATTCGAGGTGGGGTCTGACTGCATTGTCCACTTTAGGGTGGCGAACTTTTGTCTCAGTGTCATATCAATTCTCTAAGTCTAATGGCTCGTGTGGTAGAGCATTGGACTCGTGGTCATGCATGACCAGGTTCGATTCTGCGCTGAAACTTTTTTCTTCTCTTTTTTCGAGAGGTTGTGGGTTCCAACCCGACCTGGTTTATTGTGTTTTTGTTCATGTGTGTTTTTTCCCCATCTTTTCTCGAGAGGTTGCGGGTTCGAACCCGATCTTTTTTCTTTTTTTTTTAAATATGCCAAAACCTGGAGGTTCAGCGCCAGCGGTTTTTATTGACACCACGCTTTAGCTGCTAGGTTGAAAGTCCGAAAAAACGTTGCCTCTTACTTAGATCTTACTCACATTTGATTTTGATGTGCACTTCGTGGAAAGTGAAATCTACATCAGTGCTTCCCAAACCATCAAGGCAAGTGCAACTGCATTAAATTTGTGATGTTTCGCGTTAAACTTCGTGTACTATGTACTGCTTTAGAGAGACATTCGGTAGAGAATTGTCGAGGAACTGTGACTTTTTTGGTGATGATTATCATTCCTCCATAAAAAATTAATTGAAGTTTGTTCATAATGAAAAGTTTGATTAAATTTCAGCACTTACAGTTAAAACTTTCTGACTTGTTGTTAGTCTTAAATAAGAAAGGCAAAGCCCATGAGAGTAAATCAAAATGTGGTGGGGCTTTGTTTCCCGCATTGTGCAATTTGTAGCATTTTGTTTCTTAAATGAAAATAGTTAAAGTCGACTAGACAAACAGGACTAATGAAACACGCATACACCTCTACTCTAAATCAACACTTTTTACTTTTTCTGTTTCATTTATTTATCCCGAAAATGTCAGTAAAATGAGTTGGTTCCTATTGCCCCTCACTTTTCTGTATAAGATTTTGCGGCACTTTCTGCCATAATAATGTACACATTAGAGAAAAAAGGAAACCAGATACTTTTTTGATGAATGGTATCACATGCAGCTTGCTGGATTGCCCTTCACCATCAAAACGTGGATATGGAAGGGTGGTTTTGCGATGGTCTGTGCATTCTATTTCTTTTTATTAATGGGCTTAAGAAAAAATCAGAATATAAAACCTGAGGCAAGCAGCTCTTATCTGTGACCTCTAATCATGTTTAGCAAATTATAAAAAAGGTGAAGGTGTGGTTTTATATAGCGACCTACACCCTTTGTCTGGGTCTCAAACCGCTTTACACTTTACCCCCTGATCACTGGGCATCTTGATCAATCCTCACTGGTCCCTCACTGCAAACATAATGACAGACATTTAAGACGCACACAGTCAGGTACCAGCACCAACTCCGCTCCCTGGGGAGTATTCCAACCCGATGCTGGCGCTTGGCCGCATACAAGGGTTAATCGCACTCCGTTTTTGCCAATATTACCCTCACAGGTACCCGGTTCTACTCCTGGGTGGGTAGAAGCAATGCGAGTTAAGCATCTTGCTCAAGGATGCAACTCTGGGAACAGCGCAGCTTTGAACGCCGTACCCACTGGCCGCAAGCGACTGTAGGTCCAGCGCGCTAACCACTCGGCCACAGAGCCCCAAGTTAGATTTTGTACCCCGCAAAATTGTTTCTACACTTGTTCGGGCATAATTGTACATACAAAATAAGGATAACTTTACTGAACGATCCCTTCGTTGTCAGGATCTAC
Organism: Theodoxus fluviatilis; assembly: GCA_034096865.1. Lineage (NCBI taxonomy): Eukaryota > Metazoa > Mollusca > Gastropoda > Cycloneritida > Neritidae > Theodoxus > Theodoxus fluviatilis. The sequence goes on along the minus strand of JAWQFJ010003137.1, from coordinate 83,883 downwards.
TGAATGCTGGGCTCTCAGTGTTACACCAATAACACGACCGGCCAAGGTTGACCTGAGCTGTCAGAGGCTCCCACTGAGGCAGTGGGGGGTGCATCATGTCCTTTCAGACCTTGCTTCTGTGCAATGGCAAAAAAATTTACATTTGAATTAAAATTAATATTGTAAAATTATCTTTCTGTGTAATTCAATGCATTTATAAGTTATTTTCTATGTTTTAAATGATATAACACTTACCAAAATATATATGTTAGGTTGGGGCCTAATACCCCGACTTCATGGGGCTAAATACCCTGGGATCATGAAGTTCACTGTAAGATATAACATATGTTTTGAAATATTCAGTTTTATGGTTACCAAAGAAAGTCATTATGTTTCATTGGACATTAGTGTTCTCAATTTGTTTACTCTGTTTAACTTGATGTATCTTTTTATAGAACAGAATGATTTTCGAAATTAAAGAACAGGGTGCTTAATGCCCCGCTTTCTCCTAAACACATAGGAATGGCTCATACATTGGGCGCGTTTGGTAAGCGTAGAATCTCGAGATTCTCCCTCGATGGCAAGTCGAGGGAGAGCGAGACGCTCCTACAGCTAGAAAAACGGCAAATCATCTAATGGCAAGGCGGAAGTCCAAGAGATCATGGCTGCGTCCTGGCGCCAGAGTCGGTGAAGAAGTTGTCGATAGACGAAATAACTGACGATACAGATATCACATATGTTTTTCACTCAATAGAACACACCATGGTGTCATATCGAAAGGCACGGGAACATTTTCAATGAAAAAAAAACAACCCGGGTTCAACTGTAGACAATTTTGTCAAATTTTCTCGATTCTTTTCGATCAATTCAAGGGACATAATTCATAGAGCGTACGTGTACGGTGGTGCGTGTTTGCAAGTGATAAAAATTTGTACGCATTGTATGTCCAGAAATAACCTATACACCTACTCCTCAAAATATACAAATGAACACTCGAACAACAAATACTTCCGTGTAGGTACACTTGTCCATTCTCGGACCCTGAGAAGCACATTACAGGCACTGCCGTCTATCATCGGCATCCCAATTGGCACGGTCTCCGCCATTTGAGTACATCCAGGCCTCAGCAGCGGGACGCAAACAGGGAGCTCCGGAGCTCCCTCGGCCTCCCTCCTTCACGGCGAGCCCTTCCTTATGAGCGAGGAGCGTAGGCAACGCCTAGCCCTCGCGATTCTCTCGAGATTTTGCGCCTAACAAACGCGCCCATTGTCCCGGTATATCCTTATCCATTATTTCATAAGTCCTTGGCTTTGGGATCAAAGGGAAATCAGGGACCAGCACTGGAAATTCGTTTATTCTATTTCGAGGGGGTGTTGGAGCGGTCAGGCAAAAGTTATATACACGCAGGTGTTGTTCAAGGGGCTCATGTCTATTAATGTAGGCGTGTGCGAGCTAGCACTACACATCACTTCTGCTTACCCCCCAGTAGCCCAGTTCCAGGGTATCGGTGCACGGAGTTATCTCCACTTGGTTCTCTCCCTTTTTCTCCTTTGGGTCCAAAACGAAGTAGGTCTCGTCAACGATTGGTACAGGAAGCGCTGCCATGTACCACAAGCATTAAAAACCATCCTTTCATAAATGCCGAGTGATTAATTAGCCCCCATTGCTTGGACCGTTAGTTCTATCAGGAATATGCACAGAAAAAAATCTGACTGACACACATAGGCATTGCCCTTCATATTAGTTTATTTCACTTAGATGCTCAAACCGTATATGTCCCTTGGATTTTGTGGCTGCAGGCATGAATTACATCAAAATATGAATGAGGAATCAGAAGAATGACAATATCTTTTCATGCAGTCTCGCCAAAAAACGAGCGTCCACTTAAGTGTGAAATCCATTTAAAGTGGACGAAACGTTGCAAAAGCAGATGATTTGAGAAATTAATACACATTTGGACTACTCGATGCAGCTGACAACTGCCGTAAATGTTTCATAAAAAGGATATATGTATAACTAATTCGACATGCATGGTCTGCCTTACTTTGCAAGAAGTCCTCAAACTCCATGACGGGCACGACACTGCGGAGGCTGTCCAGGTCGAAGAGTCTGCTCCAGGGCAACTCGCCCTCGTACTCTGCGTCATGCTGCCAGTGCTGGGAGCGTGTCCATGGAGGCAGCACCAGCACCCAGGGAGCCCTCTGGCCCAGCCTCTTTACTACAGTGGCCAGTCTTGCGTACACGTCCAGTCTCACGTTGAATCCCTCATTCGGAACCACGTCGTACAGGAGATAACTGAGAGATACACAGAAACACTTCTACTGAGTCATGAGAGTAGCTTTGGTACAGCTAACTCACTTCTACTGAGTCATTAGAGTAGCTTTGCTACAGCTAACTCACTTCTACTGAGTCATTAGAGCAGCTTTGGTACAGCTAACTCACTTCTACTGAGTCACTAGAGCAGCTTTGCTACATCTAACTCACTTCAAAAGGAGGACGGCAAGCACGAAGTCAAATCGTCTTCAAAGTTCGCGTTGTTTATCGAAAACGGAGGAAACGTGACAGAGTGGACTGAAATGTTGATATTTTTCAATTTGATGGTGAGGCTAAATGTTTCTGCTCGAGCACACACACGCGTACGCACGCACTCACGTAACACACACACACGCACGCACGCTCGCACACACACTCACGCACGCACACACACACGCGCGCACACAAACACACACACGCGCACACACTCTGCACAAACACATGCACGCACACACATACACATGTGGTGGAGTGGAATAAGGCATGATGGTATCAGGGCGCAGGTATGAGACTAAATCGTAGCTGCTTTCCACAACTTTATTTTTTACCCATGGGTTCAGGAGCTGCTGGCTGGTCAGAGGCCCGATGATAATGGCCTGGACCAACCCAAGACCGTGGTGGCAGTGGTCTCTCTAGATCGTGGTGGCAGTGGTCTCTCTAGACAGTGGTGGCACTGGTCTCTCTAGACCGTGGTGGCAGTGGTCTCTCTCGTCTTGTGTGCCGTTCCCCCTTAACAAGGGAATGCACAGACCTCACAGGAGCCAGGGTATAGATTATTTCCCAGATCCTAACCCTGGTTCCTGGGTTGTGCTTCCATTTGGCAGAAAAGAGAGATTACTTAATTTAACTTACTTTGAAATGACTTCTTACAGATGTTGCCTCATTCAGCATAACACAGTCTATTGAATGAATCACATGCCGTTGCAAGTAGCTGTCTTACTTGAGGGAAAACATCAGATTTATAGTCAACATGTTACAATTCAGATGCCAAAGTGGGGGAGCGGTTCACTAGCCAAGGGTCACGCTAATGTAACGAGTGACTGACAGGGCAGCTGCAATAACAATCAGACCACAGCAGAGGAGGGGTCCCAGAGCGGTCAGCTAGTCAGCTTGCATTGCACAAAGGATGGGGGGGGGGGGGGGGTGTTTGGAGAGAGGTCTGACACACACAGAGAGGTCTGACACAGGATAGGGGGTGGGAAGAGACAGAAGCATGGATAACTGAATAGAGGATGAACTCAGCGGATGTACAATACACTTGGTGATAGGTGCATCCTATCACACACACACACACACACACACACACACACCATACACACACACCATACACACACACTCACACACACACACACACACACACGCACGCACGCATGCACGTACGCACAAACACACACCCGCACACCATGCACCCGCACACACACACACACGCACCATGCACAGGCATCATGCACACACACACACACACACACCCCACGCACACGCACTCACACCATGCACACGCACACGCACCACACACACGCATCATGCACACGCACCACACACACGCATCATGCACACGCACTGTAACAGCATGCAATATTTAGGCCTTCCCAGGTTTTGACGTACTTCCTGGCTGGACTATGACGTCATTAAAAAAATGTAGTCAACGTTTGAACATGTCGGTTGATCTGTTTCCCATCCATCCACAAAATCATTCAATCTTCTAACAGAAGAACATTACATGGTGGCAGCGATAGTGGATCATGGCAGAACTGAACAGTTTGCCGAACCCGAAGATGGACTGGGACAGCGCAGACAGATCAATTGCCTTAGCCGAGTTCAAGCAGCTTTGTCAACTGTGGTTCATTGCGAACGAGACTCCCGACGAACGTCAGTACAGTTTCATTTTACTGTGGTCTGGATCTGAAGGAATCAAGTTATCTAACACTTGGGGACTATCGGCAGAGCAGCTGAAAGATCCAAAAAACGTGTGGGATAAGTTTGCAGAGAGCGAGCCTCAGGACAACTTCAGAATTCACAGGATGGAACTACAGCGATTTCGTCAACAGACCGGTGAGTCTGTAAATGATTTTGTCACGCGTTGCAAAACCAAAGTTATGAAATGCAAACTTTCAGACGACAAGGCCAGAGATGAGCGAATAATCGAGCAGATTATTTCTGGAATCAAATACCCAGAGGCACAGCGAAAACTCCTAGCCAAAGATGACAAGATGACGCTAAAACAAGCCATTGACATTTGCCGCAACTTTGAAGCCAGTGTTTCCCACATGGAGAAGATGACCAACATCAACAAGCCCACTTCAGCTGTCGACTTTGTTTCACAACGTGACAACAAGCACAAGCTATGTGGCAACTGTGGACTGAAACATGAGATCAAAAGATGCCCTGCGTTTAACACAAAATGCGACGGGTGTGGAAAAATGAATCATTGGCGGAAATGCTGTCGCAGCAAGCCGACTGAAAGCACCAGACAGCAATCACCTCAACGAGGGCGCGGAGACCAGCATGCTCATGGTTACCCGAACAAGCGACGACGCAGCCATACTCCGCATCGACGTCACGATGTCGTCACCAATGAAGCTGACAGTGATATCGACATAGCAGATGATATGAACAATCTAGAGTTTCAACCGATCAACTTTTCCACTGTTGACACGAATGATGACCGCACTGAAGTGTACGCAAATCTCAACATCAAGCTGAACAGCAGCACACAAGCCTCACTGAAGGTAAAAGTTGACACAGGAGCTCAAGGTAATATTTTACCACTCAGAATTTTTCGTCGGATGTATCCAAGACAACTCGACGAAGATGGATATCCAAAAGCAGGAGCAACAAGACAGAAAAAAACCGTACTGATTGCATACAATGGCACCGTCATTAACCAGTATGGATCGATCTCTATACCGTGCAAGTATCAAAGTTCACCATGGCAACAGGAAGAGTTCTACGTCACAGACGGAAACGGACCAGCTATTCTAGGCCTACCAGGCAGCACTCACCTCAAACTGGTCACTCTTCATTGTCCGATTCAGGCATCGCCGATGAAGCCTCAGCATACTATTCCCATAGCAGATGAGAAAGAGCTGAAGAGCTTATATCCTGACAGATTTGAAGGCATTGGAGATTTTCCAGGAGATCTACACATCACGTTGAAAGAAGATGCTCAACCCGTCATCCAACCTCCACGAAAATACCCCATTCAGATAGTACCTGAAATCAAGGCTGAGCTGGAAAAGATGGAGCAGCTTGGAGTGATCATTCCTGTCCAAGAGCCGACTGATTGGGTCAACTCTCTAGCTTTCAGCAGGAAGTCGAATGGTGGGTTACGAGTATGCCTCGATCCCAAAGATCTCAACAGGAATATCAAACGTACGTATCACAAGACTCCAACACTGGAGGAGATCACCAACAAGTTCAGCGGAGCGAAAATCTTCAGCAAACTAGATGCCCGATATGGCTACTGGTCAGTCAAGCTGGACGAAGATTCAAGCAAACTCACCACATTCAACAGCCCGTGTGGCCGATACAGGTTCACCCGTCTTCCATTTGGTCTTAACGTATCCCAAGATGTCTTCCAGGAACGGATGGATACGATCCTCAGCCAGTGTCCTGGAGTGATAGGCATCACAGATGACATCGTCGTCTACGGGAAGGACGATGAGGACCATGATCGCAACCTGCATCACTTGATGGACGTAGCAAAAACAAGAGGATTGATCTTCAACGAAGAAAAATGCTACATCAAGCGCAAGCAAGTCAAGTTCTTTGGAATGATTTACGATGCTGATGGCGTGCATCCAGATCCAGAAAAAACAGCTGAGATCAAGAGCCTACCCCCGCCAAAGAATGTCACAGAACTACAGCAGTTTCTTGGCATGGTACAGTACATGTCGCCTTTCATACCCAATCTCGCTGACCATACAACAGCACTGCGAGCGCTGACCAAGAAGGATGTCGCATGGGAATGGAACAGCTCACACCAGAAAGCATTCCAGAGAGTGAAAGACATGATATGTGATGACTTATCACTGACCTACTTTGATGTCAACAAACCAGCTGTCATCCAGGTTGATGCGTCACAAATGGGACTCGGAGCGACTTTGATACAGGACAACAAACCGATTGCTTTTGCAAGCAAAGCACTCAATGACACCGAGCAGCGGTACGCGAACATAGAGAGAGAACTACTGGCAGTTGTTTTCGGGTGTGAACGATTTCACACATACGTCTACGGAAAACACTTCACTGTAGAGTCCGACCACAAACCCCTGGAGCAAATTCAAAAGAAGAGTTTGGCGAACACACCCCCTCGTCTACAGCGTATGATGCTTCGCCTACAACAGTACGACATGAACATCATGTATCGCCCAGGAAGAGAAGTGGTCGTCGCCGACATGCTTTCCAGACTTCACCCTACGGCCGGACCCGAGATTGACCTTGAGAGATCAGTCTTTGCAGTTGAATTTTCAGCAAATCGCCTGCAACAGCTGAAGGAAGAGACAAAGAAGGACAAACACCTAATGTCACTGAAAAAGATTATTGTACAAGGATGGCCTGAGAAAGCAAGGGAACTACCAAAAAAGATGCGACAGTACTGGTCACTCAGAGATGTGCTGACAGTAGAAGAAGATATCGTTCTCAATGGCAGCCGAGTGATGATCCCAGAGTCTATGCAGAACTACATTCTAAAGAACATTCACACTGGACACCTCGGGATCGAGAAATGTCGCATGAGAGCACAGGCATGTGTGTACTGGAATGGCATGAACCGCGACATCGAGAACTACGTCAAGAGATGTATGACATGTTGCAAGCACCAGCGGAATCAACCTCATCAGCCATTGCTTCAACATGAAGTTCCGGATCGACCGTGGCAAGTTCTAGGCACCGATCTGATGATGACAGGCGGCAGTGATTACATCATCGTCACCGATTACTACTCAAAAATGCCTTTCGTTAGAAGAACAGCTGCAGCGGGTCAGACAACGTCGTCAAACGTAATCTCATACATGAAACAGCTTTTCGGAGAGCAAGGAATACCACAAAAAGTCATCAGCGACAATGGTACACCATACGTTTCAACGGCATTCAAGGAATTCGCTGACGAATGGGGATTTGAACATGTAACCAGTTCACCCAAATACCCACAATCCAACGGATTTGCAGAGCGTAGCGTGCAGACGATCAAGAAGATAATCATCAAAGCCCAAGAGAGTCACACAGACATTAATATGGCACTACTGGTGTTCAGATCGACACCCATTGACCATCATATTCCCTCCCCTGCAGAACTCCTGTATTCCCGCAAACTGAAAACTGACATGCCCACAGTCATCACTAACACCCTACCCAACCGAAAGAAGATCGAGGACCAATTGCGTAAACGGCAGAAGACGCAGAAGAAATATCATGACAGGAGAGCACACGAACTGCCAGCACTGCACAAAGGTCAAAAGGTCATGATGCAAAAAGAAGAAGGAGGAAAGTGGACGCCAGCAACCGTGGTTCAGACCAGAAACGAACCGAGGTCGTATGAAGTTCGAGAACCAGTTGGAGGAACTTATCGCAGAAATCGAAGACACATAAGGAACTTGCAGAAACCTCCTAAAGGACATGTTCGATTCAACCTCATACCACATATTATTAGTGACAAACAGTTGCTGTACATGGAACCAGACTTCGAAGATGAAGAAGATGATACCTCAACACATCCCCAGGAGAATCATGTTGAAATGCATCAACAAGAGCAGCAACGACCCAGGCGCATGATCAAGAAACCCGAAAGACTGATAGAACAAATGTGAACAATCATTGCTAATCAAAAGGCAATTTCGAAGAACAAATACTGCAAATTCATAAGCTAATAAGGCGTCAAACAAAGCAGTAAGGTCAACTTGATTCAGAGTTAAAGTTGCATGAACAATGTTAAAGTTAAAGTTATAGAGGCAGTAACAAAGAAAAGTTAAAGGATTTTGCGGACAGACAAAAGAAATTTGTAAGTGACAATCAATGAATTATATGTCATTCAATTTGAAACTGCTTAAAAAAATTCAGGTGATTGAAATTATCTTATGAGAAGAGGGATGTAACAGCATGCAATATTTAGGCCTTCCCAGGTTTTGACGTACTTCCTGGCTGGACTATGACGTCATTAAAAAAATGTAGTCAACGTTTGAACATGTCGGTTGATCTGTTTCCCATCCATCCACAAAATCATTCAATCTTCTAACAGAAGAACATTACACGCACCATGCACACAGAGGATGAAAGAAGCGAGGGAGCACACAGAGGATGAAAGAGGCGAGGGAGCACACAGAGGATGAAAGAGGCGAGGGAGCACACAGAGGATGAAAGAGGCGAGGGAGCACACAGAGGATGACAGAGGCGAGGGAGCACACAGAGGATGAAAGAGGCGAGGGAGCACACAGAGGATGACAGAGGCGAGGGAGCACACAGAGGATGAAAGAGGCGAGGGAGCACACAGAGGATGAAAGAGGCGAGGGAGCACACAGAGGATGACAGAGGCGAGGGAGCACACAGAGGATGAAAGAGGCGAGGGAGCACACAGAGGATGAAAGAGGCGAGGGAGCACACAGAGGATGACAGAGGCGAGGGAGCACACAGAGGATGACAGAGGCGAGGGAGCACACTTCGTTACAAGTCTGAGCAAGAGACAAGACAGTAGCATGCAAAGATGACACAAAATAACGCTGCATTCATTCACCGTGGAGCCTGAGCTTGGCCATAAGCAGATGAAGATGACGAGGCTGGAAGTTGGATAATGCCGTAGTCCACTTCCTCGTCATAATCATATCCGGTTGCCAGAATGAAGAAGGCAAATGTCCAGCAGACTTTGACATCTCCCCACATAGTTTCATTCAGAACTGTCTCGGCAAACTGTGCGACAGGGCAAACTTTCTGACGCAAATAAATTCAAATGCTGTACACGTCAGATGACCTCAAAACATGTTCTGACGTAATTCACTCGGGGTGACAAACATTACTTTTCTATAACCAAATGCTCGTCGGTCTTTCGTTCGTGTAGTATTGTGTTATGTCATATGTCATCATACCACCTCATATAGCATTCTAAAACTATTTTTATGTTCCAAACCTTTCAATGAAAAGCAAAGGTCTGAAAGACCCCCCTCAAGTAGGCCTACCACAAAGACTGCCCCAAAGCAGTCTTGAAAGTGTGCAACATCGATACACCTTGCTGCCACCGACTGCAGTGTGCAACATCGATACACCTTGCTGCCACCGACTGCAGTATGCAACATCGATACACCTTGCTGCCACCGACTGCAGTATGCAACATCGATACACCTTGCTGCCACCGACTGCAGTGTGCAACATCGATACACCTTGCTGCCACCGACTGCAGTGTGCAACATCGATACACCTTGCTGCCACCGACTGCTGTGTGCAACATTGATACACCTTGCTGCCACCGACTGCAGTGTGCAACATCGATACACCTTGCTGCCACCGACTGCTGTGTGCAACATCGATACACCTTGCTGCCACCGACTGCAGTGTGCAACATCGATACACCTTGCTGCCACCGACTGCAGTGTGCAACATCGATACACCTTGCTGCCACCGACTGCTGTGTGCAACATCGATACACCTTGCTGCCACCGACTGCAGTGTGCAACATCGATACACCTTGCTGCCACCGACTGCTGTGTGCAACATCGATACACCTTGCTGCCACCGACTGCAGTGTGCAACATCGATACACCTTGCTGCCACCGACTGCTGTGTGCAACATTGATACACCTTGCTGCCACCGACTGCAGTGTGCAACATCGATACACCTTGCTGCCACCGACTGCTGTGTGCAACATCGATACACCTTGCTGCCACCGACTGCTGTGTGCAACATCGATACACCTTGCTGCCACCGACTGCAGTGTGCAACATCGATACACCTTGCTGCCACCGACTGCTGTGTGCAACATCGATACACCTTGCTGCCACCGACTGCAGTGTGCAACATCGATACACCTTGCTGCCACCGACTGCAGTGTGCAACATCGATACACCTTGCTGCCACCGACTGCAGTGTGCAACATCGATACACCTTGCTGCCACCGACTGCAGTGTGCAACATCGATACACCTTGCTGCCACCGACTGCAGTGTGCAACATCGATACACCTTGCTGCCACCGACTGCTGTGTGCAACATCGATACACCTTGCTGCCACCGACTGCAGTGTGCAACATCGATACACCTTGCTGCCACCGACTGCTGTGTGCAACATCGATACACCTTGCTGCCACCGACTGCAGTGTGCAACATCGATACACCTTGTTGCCACCGACTGCAGTGTGCAACATCGATACACCTTGCTGCCACCGACTGCAGTGTGCAACATCGATACACCTTGCTGCCACCGACTGCTGTGTGCAACATGGATACACCTTGCTGCCACCGACTGCAGTGTGCAACATCGATACACCTTGCTGCCACCGACTGCAGTGTGCAACATCGATACACCTTGCTGCCACCGACTGCAGTGTGCAACATCGATACACCTTGCTGCCACCGACTGCTGTGTGCAACATCGATACACCTTGCTGCCACCGACTGCAGTGTGCAACATCGATACACCTTGCTGCCACCGACTGCTGTGTGCAACATCGATACACCTTGCTGCCACCGACTGCAGTGTGCAACATCGATACACCTTGCTGCCACCGACTGCAGTGTGCAACATCGATACACCTTGCTGCCACCGACTGCAGTGTGCAACATCGATACACCTTGCTGCCACCGACTGCAGTGTGCAACATCGATACACCTTGCTGCCACCGACTGCAGTGTGCAACATCGATACACCTTGCTGCCACCGACTGCTGTGTGCAACATCGATACACCTTGCTGCCACCGACTGCAGTGTGCAACATCGATACACCTTGCTGCCACCGACTGCAGTGTGCAACATCGATACACCTTGCTGCCACCGACTGCTGTGTGCAACATCGATACACCTTGCTGCCACCGACTGCAGTGTGCAACATCGATACACCTTGCTGCCACCGACTGCAGTGTGCAACATCGATACACCTTGCTGCCACCGACTGCAGTGTGCAACATCGATACACCTTGCTGCCACCGACTGCAGTGTGCAACATCGATACACCTTGCTGCCACCGAGTGCTGTGTGCAACATCGATACACCTTGCTGCCACCGACTGCTGTGTGCAACATCGATACACCTTGCTGCCACCGACTGCTGTGTGCAACATCGATACACCTTGCTGCCACCCACTGCAGTGTGCAACATCGATACACCTTGCTGCCACCGACTGCTGTGTGCAACATCGATACACCTTGCTGCCACCGACTTCACTTTCTGAAGAGCAGCCCAGAGAGGGAGTCTTCTGGTACTTTTCTCTCCGATCTCTGATCAGTAATTGAAGCCCCCGGTGGGTTGGGGGTTACAAGAACTGACCCTCCGCGTCTCCCTACGCGATTCGTAAATGGCGAGTAACTTGAGACACCATGACTTGATTTGCGTTTACTTTTAACTGTAACTGTGATCTTCGTGCTTAATGGCCTTACATAGCCTACAAAGGCTGATAGGCCGTAAAACACTATCCATCCATCAGTATTTGAAGAAATCTTCGAAAATATAACCGCTGCATGTCAGCTTCGACCAGATTGCAACAAAACAGACTATGCCGCTCGACATTTATAGGACCGTAGCCGTTCCTAAGGTGAAGATGATGGTCTGGCGCAAGAATTGAGCTAGAGAGAGGAGAACGGCGGTGAAGGAGGGAATTGGGGGTGGGAGAGGGCTTTTATCAAATGGACAGAGGACCGTCGACAGCGCTTTTGCGGGTGCAGTGGTCGTAAGTAGCACATATCTCCTGGTTGCGTTCTTAGCGTCCTTAACTGCATTGCCTCATCCCGCACAGGAGTAAACCAGGTACGCGCGAGGACAGTGAAGTACGAGTAATTTATTTACTGTGCTTTGGAATGATCCATTCAGAGCGGAGATAGTGCTGACACTTGACTCAGGGCGTCCTGTTTCTATAGAATGACATCAAATGACGGTACGGACGGGATCAGGTGGCACATCGTTTTGACAGGTATAATGTGCAGTGGTTTGAGACCAATTGTGGGAGGAAAATTGCTATCTAAAACCTCTACCCTGACAAGTGTTTTGCTGATTCTTGATTTGACAAATTTGCATGCAATAGTCAACCCCAAATTGGCAAAATATTGAGTTGAATACTTTCTTCATGGTAGTGGCCCAACGAATTCGACGACGGCAGGAACGCGCGGTGTCTCAGTTCTGGCGTGTCCGAGTGACGGTCAGCAGACGGATGCGAGAGCTGCACACGCAGGGCAGTGGTGACACTAGAATGTCTCTGGAGGGCGCTCTGGTCAGCAGCCTTCCTCTTTTCCCTGGCTCTGGTGATGTCGACAGCGACAGCTTTGAAAAGTGGCGACTTCCCTCTTGATGCATGCACGCCAGTTTTGTCTGTCACTGCTACAAATCTCAAGCTGCTTTGGGTGTCTGCCATAGTGCTCGAGGTACTCCTCTAATGGTCCTATTATCTCTGTATCATGATTATAACCCATATGATATAAGCCTATATTATAACAACTAAAGAGCACTCTGAGAGCGCAAACCTCAGCCGAGGAAGCCACAGTTTATCTTCGATGGCCTGTATAATTAATTCAGGCAGGATTTTCTGCTAGCCAGTCTTGACGCTATGAAGTTTAGTTCAATTTAATGTCTGAAAGTGATTTTTGAGAGGGAACGCGTAAATCAACTTCGTGATTTGCAATAAATTTTCTCTTTTTGGTCGTGACTCCAACACAAGTTAACAGATAGTCTCCCAAATGTAAGGGATTGTTCCTTGAGTGAACCCTGACCTTTAACCTAATGTCATCAGGAAACAGTTATTTTGCTAGATAGGGGGAAGCGGGGCATTACGCCCCAGGGAGCATTAGTGACCACTTCGATGAAAAAACCAACAACATTATATCAGTTTCAGTTATTTTATTTCCTAAATGAGTTTCATGCAATCAAAGTTAGTTTCTCTCGAGAACGATGAATCGTTTTGACCCAGTTGGAAAGAGGCAGTCACAGTGCGAGTTATTTTTTATACCACTCTTTTGCTGCTAAAAGTCCGAAAAAACCTTGCCTCTTAGACCTCACTGGCATCCAATTTTGATGTGCACTTCGTGATCAACAAAGAAACACGAGCATTGCATCAGTGCTTTCATAAACCACCAAGGCAAGTGCATATGCATTAATTTCATGATGTTTCGTGTTATACTTCGCGTATTATGTACTGCTTTAGAGAGAAAATTTAGCAGATAATTGAAAAGTAACTGTGGCTTTTTCGGTGACGATTTTTATTCCTCCATAAAATTTTTCATTGAAAGTTGTTCAATATAATAAGTTTGATAATATTTCAGCACTAATAGTTAAAACTTCCTGACCCATTATTATTCTTGAAAGAGAAAGGAAAAGCCCATGAGAGTCAATCAAAATGTCCACATTTTAGCGTTTTGTTTCTAAAATGAAAATTTTAAACGTTAATGTTATGGTTCAGACTTTATTCCATTTTCTATATTGTTTAAGGCATTCGCCATAACGATGTTTTGGCGGGAACAAGCTGAGCTTTTGCACTTTGAGACCGGTTTGGACCAGCTGTTTCTAAAATTATCTGCGATGCAACAATGATTGGATTGGTTAAGGATGGTTGCACATGCACTGTGTGTAACTTTTCAGTCGAAAAGCCAGAAAAATCTATTCAGTTGACTCTGAGGATATTAACGTGAATGGACGTATTTCGAGCAGCTCCTTGTAAGACGAGGAGTCTACACGTTAAAGAAATTCTTCAATTCTTCCCCAACTATCTGAAAGGTTGTATTAAGAAGAACAGTGTCCTCTACAAATGAAGGTCCAGCTTCATCGGATTATGACGCTGAGTTTCTCCGCATGGAGAAGCTTCGTTGTTTGGTTCTGAGCGCTCGCTGAAGTGTTCAAACCTGTGTCAGTGCGGGTACGTGTGTGTGTGGGTGAACACCCACAGGTGTCTATGGCCTTTCTAACCTTTCATTTCGAGGTCTAGCCTTGAGAGAGAGAGTGTACTTGTGAATGCCCATTTTTGAGTGGACATTGTTTTTGGGCAGAAGTTTTCGTCGTTGGAAAATTCGAGAATCGTCATCGCCTATCTGCTTGAACTTGTGAGTAATCGGGGGTCAACTTTGGTTTTGGGTCAGTGAAATTAATCCTCTACCTTTTCAGTCAGAGAGTAGACTGATATATTTTATTGACATTTTCATTCATATTGCCTTGAATTTGATTTCACTCATGATTAAGTCTGATTAAAGAAAATCTTTGATGAATAATGTGTCACGCCATGCGAGTGTGAGAGAGAGTGAGAGAAGTAATTATCCCCCCCTCCACTAGTGATACCCCTAGACACGAAAACAGAAAGAATTGTGTGAGTGAGTGTGGAGGGAGGTGATAGTTAGCAAGACAAAATAGGACTGATGAAATACACACACGCCTCTACTCTAAATTAATATGTGTTCCTTTTTCTGCTCCATACACTTATCCTGAAAATGTCAGTAAAATACTAGGTAGTGCCTGTTTTCCTTCAAATTTCTTAACCTGATTCTGTAGTATTGTGTCAAGAAAACAACAGTTTCTGCCATAAGTATATACACATATCAGAAGAAATAAATGGAAACCATACACTTTGTTTGATGAATGGTAATACATGCAGCTTGCTGGATTGCTTTGAGCTGTCAGAGGCTACCAATAAGGCATTGGGGCTGCATCATGTCATTTTGGTCCTTGCTTCTGTGCACTGGCAGAAACATTAACAGTAAAATTAAAATTATGAAACTTTTCCTCCTGTGTGATTCTATGCATTTGTAAGTTATTTTATAAGTTTTAGACGAGATAAAACTTACCAAATATGTATTTTTTGTTGGGGCATAATGCCCCGACCTCCTCGGGCTTAATGCCCCGAGAGCATGAATTTCACTGTAAGAAACAAACTTTGTTTTAAAATATTTACTTTCGAGTTTACCAAACAAAGTCAGTATGTTTCACTGGATATGAGTGTCCTCAATAAATTATATGTTATCTCTGTTTAACTTGATGTACCTTTTAACAGAACAGAATAATTGCCGACATTTAAAAATAGGGGTGCTGATGCCCCGCTTTCCCCTTGACCGAGGTAAGGACACTACAACAGAATATTTTTGTATATTCATAGTGTTCATTGAGATGCTAAAACAGATAAACATGCACTAATTCAGATAAACATCTGCTCCACCCCTTACTTTTTCTCACATTTTCATCAATATGTTGTTGTGGTGGGTGCGTGGCTGTCGAGCAAGGCAGGAGGTGTACTAGCGTGGATGGGAGGTGGAGAGGACAAATCAGGCCGGCTACTTTTAAAACTCTTTTATGCTTCCCTCCTCCTCATCTTCTTCTCGTCTCTTTCTTCCATCTCCCCTATGACGTCATTCTCCTTCCAACTGTCTCAAAAATAAGAAAAGCGCAGTGCACGAATGCATACTACGGATACTGCAAGAAAAAACATTACTAGATCATGCAATCAATGGCGGCACAACCGGGAGGAAAAGCAATTTGATTCTCACTAAACGTGAACGAGAGAGGCTAAACGGCTAGCACTGCCCGTACCCCACCACACCCGCCTCACCCTTTTATCTGCCACGTCCTCGTGGCAGAGCAAGCAAAATGTTCCCTGGGTGGTTGAAAACTCTTCCAACGTTAATAATCCGTATATTACCAACAGATTTGCCTCCGCTTTGGTGAGCTATGAATTGTTAGTTTACTGGTATGGCACTCAAGACTTAAGCCAATTAAGGATCCTCAAGTTTGCATTAGCCAAACTTCAGTGTGTTCAGAACGTCACGTTCTCACTGTTTTAGAAATTCATCGGTTCTCTCCCGCTCTCAGAATTAAAGCGTGGTGATGCGTGCTATTACAGTCACTGCATCAGTACAATACATTATGTCTCAACTTGTCTATTTACTCACTCCCGGTTAGACAGCTCATCTCGTTTACATGTCAGAATGCGTATTTTATACCTGTATAGTGAATACTCATGCAATATATAATAATAATAATAATAATAATAATAATAATAATAATAATAATAATAATAATAATTATAACAATGATGATGATGATGATGATGATGATGATGATGATGATGATGATGATGATGATGATTGATGATTGATGATTGATGATTGATGATTGATGATTGATGATTGATGATTGATGATTGATGATTGATTGATGATTGATGATTGATGATGACTTGAACATCTAAAATATAAATGTCACAAATGGTGTACTTCAACACGTCACAATTCAAAATATCCAGCACAATGCAAGTCAACCACCGCACTTTCCAAGTCCCAGAATGTCTGACGTGTTGCATGTTCACTTCCTCGAACAGAATAGTTCAGTCTTACTGCATAATGTTACAGCTCTCATTGCAATTATTGTCAGAGTGAGTCTTGATACATACGGAAGTGGTTACCCATACAACCAGTCTTTTCAAGCCCAAGCAGGTCAAAAAGCTCAGGACTTACTTCTTGTGGAAGTAACTAAGAAGTCCCACTCTTCCAACTTGCTGAAGGCGTCGACTTTTGACTACGTCCGGGTGAAAGCCGAGCCTCAATACCTGTACAGGTATAAGTCCATGCCGAGACCTTGCAGAGCTAACTGAAGGGGACATAATGGAAGGACTGCCGGACCAGGGAGTGAGGGGTGTCCGAAACTTGACAGCCAGACATGATGGTGTGATCAAACCCACCAACACGATCCTGTTGACTTTTGGCACCCCCACTCTCCCTGCCTTCGTGACGGCCGGCTACCTCTGGATCGCTCTAGATCCATTCATTCCCAACCCACTACGCTGCTTCAAGTGCCAGCAATGCGGTCACCACCAGGACTCACGTAGTCGCTCTGCTCGCTGCGGGCGATGCGCCGGTTCCTCGGAGCCAAGTCTACTCCCCTAAGAAGAAATGAGGACTGTTGTTCAGTGGAACTGTCGATGTTTGAGGGCTCATTTTGAGGAGATTTTACTATTAATATCGCTACTTAATCCCCTTGTTCTCTGTTTACAAGAGACTGATAAAATCGTGTGATAAAATCTCTTTTCGGGGTTTTATTACCTTTTCGTCTTCTTCGGAAAGAGCTGTGGGTGGGTGGGGTGTTCTGGTGGGAAATGTTCCTCATGGTCTCGTCTCCATGTCCACTCCACCGCAGGCAGTGGCTGTGCGGGTGACACTTCACAGACCCATCACCATATGTTCCCTGTATGTCCTCCCCAGCTTCTCTTTAAATTGTGCCGATTTAGAAGATTTGATTACTCAATTACCACCACCTGTTCTATTATTTGGGGATTTTAATGGCCATAACCCCTTGTGGGGCGGTCATCACAGACGCTCGTGGTAAACTTTTAGAACAGTTTATTTGTGATAATGATTTATATCTTTTAACACGAAGCAACCAACTTATCTTCATTCTGCCTCTAGGTCATTTACCGCCATCGACCTCAACTGTTCCCCCTCTCTGGCCTTGGATTATTCCTGGCAGGTGCACGTGGACTCTCATGGGAGTGACTACTTTCCAGTCGTGCTGACACCTGCCAGACCCTCTGCTGCTCCGAGGCCGTCTCGGTGGAAACTCCAGGCAGCCGACTGGACTCTCTTGCGATCCCTCTGTGAGACTCGGTTCCGTGTTGAAGCCTTCGATGGCGGTGATGACCCTGAAGGCTCTTTTACCACAGTTACATGAAATTCCCCACTTCTCCATCCCTCAGACCTCCACAGCACCACGGCGGGTGCATTATCCCTGGTTTAACCAGGAGTGTTGAAATGCTCTCCGTGAGAGAAACAAGGCTCTCCGCCTTTTTCGAAGAAACCCATGCCCCGAGATTCTTCGCCGTGTCAGGGAACTTCGAGCAGAAGATCTCGGGGAAGTTTGTTTCTTCTCCCGTCTCTCATCTGTCCGTTGATGGGAGGACTGTCGACTCGACACCTGAGATTGCCGATGCTCTAGCTGCTACCTTTTCCAATGACTTGTCCTTCTCTTTCTGTAATCCGTCGTTCAAACGGAACAAGGCGGAGCGGGAAAAGGTTCGACCCCGGTTCGAGTCTAACGACTCGGAAGTTTACAATCTGCCTTTTTCTCCGCGGGAGCTTCTCAACTCTTTGAGAAACGCCCATGATACGTCTCCTGGTCCTGATGGCATTCCTTATCAGATGCTGAAGCATCTGCCTAAGCCATCGCTCCAGTTGTTACTTGAGATTTGGTCTTCGGGTTCTTTCCCACCTTCGTGGCGGGAGTCTATTGTCGTTCCGGTTCTCAAACTGGGTAAAGATCTTAAAGACCCTGTAAGTTACCGTCCAATATTCCTCACGAGTTGCGTCTGCAAGACCTTAGAACGGATGATTAACGCACGGCTCATGTGGTTTCTGGAGAAGCATGAGATCCTCAGTGACGTCCAGTGCGGCTTCAGGAGGCGACGTTGCACGGCTGATCAACTCGTTCGTCTTGAGAGCCTTGCGCGGGACGCCTTTTTACGTCAGGAACATTGTGTTGGAGTCTTTTTCGACCTCGAGAAGGCCTACGACACTACTTGGAGATATGGTATCTTGTCCGATCTCCACGCCATGGGTTTTCGAGGTCGACTCCCGCACTTTATTATTCATTTCCCGCACGATAGCTCGTTTCGAGTCCGCGTTGGACCGGTTTTATCTAAGTCTCATCCCCAGGAAATGGGCGTCCCTCAGCGCAGCATTCTGAGTGTGACTTTATTCAGTGTGAAGAAAAATACTATCGTAAAGTGTCTTCCTCCCGGAATTCACTATTTTTTATATGTAGGCTAGATGATTTTTTAATTGTTTGCCATGCCAAGAGCATAGAGTTCATCGAGAGGCAGCTGCAACTGTCTCTCAATCACCTTGTAGATTGGTCGGGCTAGAACGGTTTTTAATTTTCTTCATCGAAAACTGTGAACAGATTACACCCTGATCCTGTTTTGCTTTTAGGTGCATTTCCATTACCTGTCGTGGAGGAAACCAAGTTTCTTGGAACCCTCTTCGACAGACGTTTAACATTTCTACCATACCTTCGATATTTACGTGTGAAGTGTACCTATACACTCAATCTGCTGCTCACTCCCACTGGGGAGGAGGTAGCAGTATTTTAATACTTTTCTATTGTGCCTTAGTACGCTCCAAATTAGATAACGGTTGTTTTGTGTATGGGTCAGCTCGCAAGTCGAACTTGTCGATGCTTGACCCAATTCAATATCAGGGTTTACGATCTGTCCTCGATGCTGTCCGCACCTCTCCTGTGGAGAGTTTATATGCGGAGGCATGCGGAGGCGCAAGCTTGCGTTACAATACGTTGCTCGTGTATGTTCTAACTCGACCAATCTCACTTATCCTTGTGTTGTCCAGTCGAAGTTTCCGCACCTTTACGCGGCCAAGCCCAGCGGTATCCTCCCGTTGGGGATAGGCTACGAGTTGAGGAGGACATCGCGGCTGCAAACATTCGGTTGGACACAATTTTACCTATTCCGTTTGTATGTGTCACTGCCGTGGCTCATGCCTGAGCCTGTTGTTTAAATTTGTCGAGACTGCTGCCCTCCCTCACATTTATAAGAGCGAATTCCAGGAAATGTTATCCAATTATACAGATTTTTACCCGCTATATACAGATGGTTCTAAAGACGGGGATCGTGTGGCGGTAGCTGTTGTCGCCCGCGACTCCGTCTTGCGCTTTCGCCTTCCGGATGGGATTTTGATCTACTCCGCAGATCGTAGTGCACTTAAGGCCGCTCTTGGAGCAGTCCAGAGCAAGAGACTGACGCGACCTCTGACTCGCTTTCGGCCTAACAGGCTCTGCGGGATAGAGAGATTTCCCAGCCTTATTTGTTTGGCATTTTGGTCTATCACTGTCAGCTAAAGTGTGGGGGTACTGAGGTCGCCTTTTGCTGGGTCCCTAGCCATATGGGCATCCCGGGGAACGAGAGAGCAGATCAAGCTGCCAAGTCTGCTCTCTCCCTTTCCATGTTCCCGGGCAGGATCCCGGCGGGCGACCTGTTACTCCGTATAATACTATAAATAAATAAATTTTTAAGCTGTGTCAGGCCGACTGGAACGGCGGGGCACATAACAAACTTCATGAAATATCATCTGTGTGGGGTGAGCGACTCTCCCCCATATCGCTCACAAGAAAAGAGGCAGTTGTGCTCAGCCGTTCCCGGATCGGCCATTCTGTTCCGTTTGTTGCGGTCGGAGCCTCCACCGGGTGCCGTCCGTACCTGCCAGTGCAGGCTCACCATGCGGCGCGTTCTGGTGGAGTGTCCTCGACTTGCTCACCTACGGAGTGGTTCGAGCAGTCTCTCAGACATTTTTAAAGATCCTCTTGCTGTGATAATTTTTAAAAAATTCTGAGTTTCGTTCTCGTCTATGAGTTGTACTATATCTTAATTGTTTTCGATATTTCTCTACTTACCTCTTCTGAGGTAATCTTCTAATTACATTTTTATACAGCGGAAGTACGTTGTAGCCTTGAATGGCCTTCACAGCTGATGAGCCTTGGGCTCCATCCACTCATCCATCCTTCCTTCCCTACAGAGCTTTGCGCTTTATTAGTGACAAGGGACATGGCGATGTGAATTTTGCTCTGCAGATCTTATGAATTAACGTCATTGTAGTTTTTACATAGCCCACGGGGGCTGGTGAGCAGTGGAACTCGAACTCATCTCCTTGTTTTCATGTCATTATTACGTGCATCGCACTAGATTCCACTACCCTGAGGCATGTTTATGCACGGCTTACAATTGGGTGTATGTATCAACATTGTGGCCTTCTAGAGCTACAAGGCTGATAGGCCCTTAAACCCCATCCATCCATCCATCTGTAACATCCATATTCAAATTTTTCATAACAATCTGATGAAAACATTGTTTATTTTTTCATATGTTAAAGACAAAAATAACATAGTAAGTGCCACTCATCAGTTTTATCACAGCAAGCCACAGAGCACTCCATGGAGGTCCACTCATTTCAGAATTGACCAGCATACAAGTTTGCCTTGGGTATAAGCAAGTTCAAGACACAATAAAACAAAATAAATAAAAATTAATTCAATAAGTTTTCTTACGCCGAAACTGTAACTCTCTATCATATGTTACAATAGAGTATACATGCAAAAAAAAAGCTCAGTGCTTGGATATGTTTCTTTATATCCCTAGGGGATTTTGCATATTTGTTCCATTCTGCAAATATTAACAAACAAAACATTTTTACATCCTGCATGAATGACATACAGAGTAATAATGGAAGCACTATGCTATAGCAGAGGAATTTAATTTATGTTTCATGGCAACAAACTTTCCCCCTCCCCCACGTGAATTTTGAAAAGAGTCATGTTTCCTTTGAAGCCCAGTCAGTTTGATGTATTTGATATGAAGAATGATAGCAACTTGCAGCAATTAATTCTTTTCAATATGCATACTTTATGCATGAGACAAAACAAAAACAAACTAAAATCAAACTGACTGATTACATTATTATGCAGAGCTGATTCTGCACTTTCAAAGTGTGGCTCAGGAACAACTATGGACAAAATAGTAAACACAAACGCAACATTGCATGCATGCAAAATCAAATTACATAATGATTAATATAATTCATGTCTCATAGGTACATTTTCTTTGGCAATTTATGCCAGTTTTGCCCCAAAAAGAAGCCACGTTATGCACTGTAACCACAAACTTTGTAATAAAAACCGCTGGCGCTGAACCTCCAGGTTTTGGCATTAAATTTTTTTTTTAATCGGGTTCGAACCCTCAAGCTCTCGAGAAAAGAGGGGAAAAAAACACACACACACAAAAACATAAAGAACCAGGTCGGGTTTGAACCCACAACCTCTCGAAAAAAGAGAGAGAAAAAAGTTTCAGCGCAGAATCGAACCTGGTCATGCATGACCAAGAGTCTAACGCTCTACCAGCTGAGAGAGAATTGATGTGGCGGAGTGCTTGTAAAGCATTTATAACGTTCTTTTCCGTGGCCACACGAGCAGCTAAATCTCAACCGGCTGAATAAAAGCAAAGGAGTCTGTGCGGGGGTGAGTCTCAGATCTGCATTTGAAATTGAACATTACTGCTCATTGCTCGTGCAAGGCTGTATAAATGTTGTTTTTTTAAAATCATTTATCTGTTACGTGTTTGATTTGATGGAGTAACCTAAGCTCACATTCCAAAATTGTAGAACCTACTCTTGAAGTGTTGTGTGTGGAGCCAAAAAGCTTGCGCAACTGTCCTTCGCACTGACTGTCCTATGCACGGACTGTCCTTTGCACTGACTGTCCTTTGCATTAACTGTCCTTCACACTGACATGTCGCGCTCACCAGTGCTTCGGACACATGCCGGTCATTCTGTGCACTGGTCAGTGTGAAAGTGCATAGGACAGTCAGTGCATCGGACAGTCAGTGCATAGAACAGTCAGTGTGAAGGACAGTTAATGCAAAGGGCAGTCCGTGCATAGGACAGTCAGTGCGAAGGACAGTTGCGGAAGCTTTTTGGCTCCACACACAACACTTCCAGTGTAGGTTATACAATTTTGGAATACGAGCTTAGCTTACTCCATCAAACACGTAACAGATACATGATTAAAAACCCAACAACACTTACCCAGCCTTGCACGAGCAATGAGGATGGTTCATCTTCTGCTTAGCAGCGTCAAGATCGAAAGAAAGTCAATACATAATGTGCTGCTTAAATTTTTCCACATTGATCTGAAGCACCGAGCTGTCACCTCCACCGTTTAATCCGCTTGCTAATAGATCTTAATTTCGTCTAAATAACATGAATAGTATTTATTCATACCCCTGTCTATCACAGTCTGAGAAATCTTCTCAATGTCTGGCAAAAATGAGACACAAATGCTGTCCAGAATATTACAATGCAACGAGTTAGTCGGCGTTCATT
The DNA here is from genome assembly GCA_034096865.1 of Theodoxus fluviatilis. Lineage (NCBI taxonomy): Eukaryota > Metazoa > Mollusca > Gastropoda > Cycloneritida > Neritidae > Theodoxus > Theodoxus fluviatilis. The sequence goes on along the minus strand of JAWQFJ010003137.1, from coordinate 60,553 downwards.
CGGAAGCCATTTTGCCGTCTGCGCATCTGTTACCACGCGAGATACAGCGAGAAAGAGACGTGGCTGTGGAGTGGGTCGCCATTCCATCAATTGACCACTTGCATCGTAAAAAATCCTTCTTTATCCTTTCACCAATGTTCTCAAAATTCATCCTTATCAAAACTCTACTCGCAAATGACGTCACGTTGTTGATGACGTCACAGATTGGCCATTCCATGAATCAAGTATTTGGGGAGGCGCTCTGGAGTGTACGACCTTAAAAAAACCACTTTCTCTTCAAGCCTCGATTCTGAAAATTTGATACATTCAATCGGACCTAACTTCCAGTTAGTGTGCAAAATGTCAAGGAAATCCGTCCAGTAGTTTTTGAGATATAAGCCGTGAAGTCGGGACAGACAGACACACAGATAAAGTCTGTAGGACCTCCAGTAAACCTGGAGGGATAAAAACCGCTGGCGCTGAACCTCCAGGTTTTGGCATATATATATATATTTTTTAAAGATCGGATTCGAACCCGCAACCTTTCAAGAAAAGAGGGGGAAAAAACACGCACACACAAAAACACAAAAAACCAGGTTGGGTTCGAACCCACAACCTCTCGAAAAAATAGGGAAAAAATTTTCAGCGCAGAATCGAACCTGGTCATGCATTGCTCATTAATCGTGCAAGGCTGGGTAAGTGATTTTTTTTTAAATCATTTATGTTACGTGTTTGATGGAGTAACCTAAGCTACTGTTGAAGTGTTGTGTGTGGATCCAAAAAGCTTGCACAACTGTCCTTTGCACTGACTGTCCTATGCATTAACTGTCCTTCACACTGACTGTTCTATGCACTGACAAGGAGATTATCACGAAGGAGAGGAGGGGAAGTGCGCTTTCTACAGTGGGTAAAGATCTAGCAGTCCGCTCAAAGTTTTTGTCGCGCTCACCAATGCTTCGGACACATGCCGGTCATTCTGTGCACTGGTCAGTGTGAAAGTGCATAGGACAGTCAGTGCATCGGACAGTCAGTGCATAGAACAGTCAGTGTGAAGGACAGTTAATGCAAAGGACAGTCCGTGCATAGGACAGTCAGTGCGAAGGACAGTTGCGGAAGCTTTTTGGCTCCACACACACTTCAAGAGTAGGTTCTACAATTTTGGAATGCGAGCTTCGGTTACTCCATCAAACACGTAACAGATAAATGATTAAAAAAAACAACAACAACACTTACCCAGCCATGCACGAGCAATGAGGATGGTTGGTTGATCTTCTGCTTAGCAGCGTCAAGATGGAAATAAAGTTGATACATAATGTGCGGCACATTGATCTGAAGCACCGAGCTGTCACCTCCACCGTTTAATCCGCTTGCTAATAGATCTTAATTTCGTCTAAATAACATGAATAGTATTTATTCATACCCCTGTCTATCACAGTCTGAGAAATCTTCTCAATGTCTGGCAAAAATGAGACACAAATGATGTTCGGAATACAACGCAACGAATGTGCGTTCATTCGGAAGCCATTTTGGCGCCAGCAACTACAACCACGCGAAATACAGCGAGAAAAGGGGCGTGGCTGTGGAGTGGGTCGCCATTCCATCAATAGACCTTATTCACGCGGCGGCCATGTTAGTTTTAAAACGAGGCCGCACACGCTAACGCGGCGACCGCGCTACCTTCACAGTATTGCTGGAGCGGCAATTTGACAAATGTTCCGGACTTTTCTCAAGGTGATGTGGAAAGATGGTCGAACGAAGGCAGAACAATAGTAAGAAGACAAAGTGACAAAGGCTATGAGAAGTGGATTGAAGGGTTTATCGACTACAATGCCATCAAAGATGAACCGTGATCACGCGCTGACCTCATGACAAGCTGGCCAATGAGAGGCAAGGAACGAAACGGCCGTCTCTTTCCGTGGTTTTCATTGGTTCGAACACTCAAGTAGTAAGCGAAAAAGAACGTGTGTAATATCATCGAAAATTCAAGCTCTAATTTCTAAACCTAATATCAGTTAGCACGCATAAACAAATCACATCTAAGTAAACCAACCAGCCTAGTACTGTGAACAGATTTGAAAGCGACACCAAGAAAAAAAAAAAAAAACTTGAACACTCAGTTCTAATCTAAGCGAAAGAACTTGTCACTGTGTACCAGCCTTTGATGGCATCGTAGTCGATAAACCCTTCAATCCACTTCTCATAGCCTTTGTCACTTTGTCTTCTTGCTATTGTTCTGCCTTCGTTCGACCATCTTTCCACATCACCTTGAGAAAAGTCCGGAACATTTGTCAAATTGCCGCTCCAGCAATACTGTGAAGGTAGCGCGGTCGCCGCGTTAGCGTGTGCGGCCTCGTTTTAAAACCAAAATGGCGGGGCGCGTGAATAAGGTCTATTGACTACTTGCATCGTAAAAAATCCTTCTTTATCCTTTCACCAATGTTCTCAAAATCCATTATCATAAAAACTCTACTCGCAAATGACATCACGTTGTTGATGACGTCACACATTACGCAATTTCGCCATTCCATGAAACGCGTATTTGGGGAGGCGCTCTGGAGCATTCTAGTAAACTAGAGATTTCGCCTACCGGCAAAAGTATCTCTAGCACAGTTCACATCACGTGATGGAAGGTTTTTGGCCAATTTATGCAAGCGGAGGTCACACGAGAGGCTTGTGGGAAAGCCGATGTGCTCACTGACATACGCCGTTAAAGTAGTTCTAAGACTATTTCGCACAAAACTCTTAACTTACTCTTGTTGAGACAACAAACAAGCGTTTATTCGATACAATAAAATGTTTGTGTTGAAATGGAACCAAGTTTTTACATCTCAATGATTTCTGTAAAAAGTGGAGAGAAAAATAGTATCAGAACGAACTATTTTTGGCGCAAGGCTGTAATGCCAAGTGTCAAGCCTATTACGCATTCATTGTAAACTGTGCCAGAGTCAATACTACTGACTCGGGTTTACAGAATGGCTCTGGAGTGTACGACCTTAAAAAACCACTTTCTCATCAAGCCTCGATTCTGAAAACTTGATACATTCAATCGGACCTAACTTCCAGTTAGTGTGCAAAATCTCAAGGAAATCTGTCTAGTAGTTTTTGAGATATAAGCCGTGGAGTCGGGACAGACAGACAGACACACACACACACAGACAGATAAAGTCTGTAGGACCTCCAGTAAACCTGGAGGGATAAAAGTTCATTATACCCTGGTGCTTGTTGCACTATTGCAACTAGCGTGAGATCCCATTAATTCTTCGTATTCAAATGTTGTTCTGTTTCCACAGATGCAGAGCAAAATCATTCATATTCCACTACACAAGCATAGGAAATGGATCCATTGCTCCAAACACATATATGTCACATCCATCTAGTGCAGTTCCATACTTTTTAACCAGAGTAACCTTGCATTCTGCCCCATGAAGATGCACAACTTTTTTCCTTTGGTCCATGCACACACAATATTACCATACTGGAAAATTTTCTAAAGTTGACCTCTCCATCTGGATCTAAATTCAGTATGGTGTTTCCCACTTTACAGTCATCCTGTTATGATTCAGCAGTGCTTTTATACAGTGACTTTTTATTTTACTCAAGATTCTAAAAATAAAAAAATATATTAATAAATGTGTGGCATAGTAATCCAGCTGTTATTGGCACTTCAAGAGTTCATTATCAAAAGATACCCTACACCATTATCATGTACACTCCCAGACAAGTGTGCACAAAATGTCATTTTTGATCGGGGAAAAAAGGATAATTACACTCTAAAGCCCAGTAGTAACTGAAAGGCTTTTGTTTGTTTTTGAGTTTGTTAATCAGTTGCAGGATAGTTGTTCTATGCGATACATCCAATTCATTCAAACAATATCCACATCACTTCTGCTTCACTGGAGAAAAAATTAAAAACAACCGATGGGTCTTACCCCCTCGCACATAAATAATCAGTCTGTTCCGAGTTATGAAAGAGATTTATGAAAACTGCTGCACCATCATCACTGGGATTTAATTAATATATGATTAACTTTGGTTCCATTTGATTTACTTCTCATATAACCACAACATCTTCATTTTCCCACAATTTAATGTTATTTATTTTGCTATTTTAAAAAATCACTAGCAACAACATTGTGCCTTTTAAATGAAATTAGGCCCTTTCGCCTTTAAATAATGTTCACTGAATTTCTCTCTAAACTCAGTCAGTAGAATCTGTGTGACAGGTGGTGTGAAATATTTTTTCTTTTGTGAAAAGAGAGCGTGGCCTGGAAAGAAGGCTTTTGAGTATGTCGACCCTAAGCTCGGCGTTGACCAGGTTTCCTGCTTAGGCTTGACCTACTCAAACTGCCCGATTCAGGGCTACACTCTTTTCTGAAAGAATACATATTTCGGACCAGCTGTCACAGATCCTATTGATGAATCACAACTTGGTTCACACTCAGCATCTTGGGTGTTTTCCACCTCCTTCATTTGTCTCTAACTTCAGACTAGGACAGGAGACTTTGCTCTCTCTAAACAGTGGTTAATAACTAACTTCAGACTAGGACAGGAGACTTTGCTCTCTCTAAACAGTGGTTAATAACTAACTTCAGACTAGGACAGGAGACTTTGCTCTCTCTAAACAGTGGTTAATAACTAACTTCAGACTAGGACAGGAGACTTTGCTCTCTCTAAACAGTGGTTAATAACTAACTTCAGACTAGGACAGGAGACTTTGCTCTCTCTAAACAGTGGTTAATAACTAACTTCAGACTAGGACAGGAGACTTTGCTCTCTCTAAACAGTGGTTAATAACTAACTTCAGACTAGGACAGGAGACTTTGCTCTCTCTAAACAGTGGTTAATAACTAACTTCAGACTAGGACAGGAGACTTTGCTCTCTCTAAACAGTGGTTAATAACTAACTTCAGACTAGGACAGGAGACTTTGCTCTCTCTAAACAGTGGTTAATAACTAACTTCAGACTAGGACAGGAGACTTTGCTCTCTCTAAACAGTGGTTAATAACTAACTTCTGACTAGGACAGGAGACTTTGCTCTCTCTAAACAGTGGTTAATAACTAACTTCAGACTAGGACAGGAGACTTTGCTCTCTCTAAACAGTGGTTAATAACTAACTTCAGACTAGGACAGGAGACTTTGCTCTCTCTAAACAGTGGTTAATAACTAACTTCAGACTAGGACAGGAGACTTTGCTCTCTCTAAACAGTGGTTAATAACTAACTTCAGACTAGGACAGGAGACTTTGCTCTCTCTAAACAGTGGTTAATAACTAACTTCAGACTAGGACAGGAGACTTTGCTCTCTCTAAACAGTGGTTAATAACTAACTTCAGACTAGGACAGGAGACTTTGCTCTCTCTAAACAGTGGTTAATAACTAACTTCTGACTAGGACAGGAGACTTTGCTCTCTCTAAACAGTGGTTAATAACTAACTTCAGACTAGGACAGGAGACTTTGCTCTCTCTAAACAGTGGTTAATAACTAACTTCAGACTAGGACAGGAGACTTTGCTCTCTCTAAACAGTGGTTAATAACTAACTTCAGACTAGGACAGGAGACTTTGCTCTCTCTAAACAGTGGTTAATAACTAACTTCAGACTAGGACAGGAGACTTTGCTCTCTCTAAACAGTGGTTAATAACTAACTTCAGACTAGGACAGGAGACTTTGCTCTCTCTAAACAGTGGTTAATAACTAACTTCAGACTAGGACAGGAGACTTTGCTCTCTCTAAACAGTGGTTAATAACTAACTTCAGACTAGGACAGGAGACTTTGCTCTCTCTAAACAGTGGTTAATAACTAACTTCAGACTAGGACAGGAGACTTTGCTCTCTCTAAACAGTGGTTAATAACTAACTTCAGACTAGGACAGGAGACTTTGCTCTCTCTAAACAGTGGTTAATAACTAACTTCAGACTAGGACAGGAGACTTTGCTCTCTCTAAACAGTGGTTAATAACTAACTTCAGACTAGGACAGGAGACTTTGCTCTCTAAACAGTGGTTAATAACTAACTTCAGACTAGGACAGGAGACTTTGCTCTCTCTAAACAGTGGTTAATAACATTTCCATATTCAAGTTGCTTTTCTGAACCTTAACACCATGAATGTGAGGTCCAGACCACATGTGACCAGTTTAAACTGCTGAATTTATTGACACAGGATTCAGCAGAATGCTACTTTACTGAGAACGAATTTCAATACACTGCAACACTGCGCCTGTTCTGACTTGGCCCACCCAACATGAAGGTTCGTGTATTAAATGAAACCAAAACAGTGAAAAATAAATATTTAATAAAGCTACTAAAATCTAGCAATCAAGCAACAAAACAAAAACCAACAAAAAGGAGTGACAATCAAGTCATTAATATAATCAGTTCTACAGTTATACTGCTTGCAAATTTGCAGTAATTCATCTGGCAAGCTTGCATGTTGTTTGGAGAGGACAGTGGATGGATGATCTAGCAGTAACAAGCATGTTTGAGAGGGGATATGATCAGATCTAGACAATGAGGCACAGTTGCATTCGAGCACTTCAGATCTACTTAAGAATAAGAGCCTTAACATTTTCTATCACAAATCCACATTTCATTAAAAGTACGTACACAGTGAAAACTACATTAAAATAACCTGAATGTCAAATCAATCCATGATGTATGAGATTAATGGTTTAATCATAGTAATGGAAATGTCTTCTTTATTTCCTCTCTCTCTCTCTCTATTAGAACAAACTTATTTTAAAATCCCTGATATCAGGTTGAGAAAATTTTTTATCAAAAACATGCAAAGTGTGCTCAAACTTCTACATGAAAGTGGGTGGAAGACAATTTATCTGTGCAACAGTCTTGACTAGGAAGCACTGCAAAAGTGAAACATTAGTTGTAATAAATCATAGTGCTCAAGCACACCATAGCATCTGAATAGTAGGCAATATCAAATTTACCCAAAAATATTTCAATAGAAAATTATTCTTTCTCAAAAGGCAGCAGTGCATCTCATCCCTTCAGACCATGCTCTAAATATAAATGCACAGTTGCATCTGCATGGTTCTCCTCTCAGTCAGTGCTATTCTATAACTCTTAAAAACATTCATCAAATCTCCTATAAATAGTAAAATCTTTGAAGTGTAATTACATAGTGCTTAATTGCATGTTATATGTTTGCAGTGGTGACAGTTTCTATGAGCACGTCAAAAGACAATTTTCCATCTGGAGGGCTGTTCACATGTCTCTTCCTCCTCGTCTCCACAGAGACAGTTGAAGGTGGTGTCGGGATCAAAGCCCAGGATTTCTCGCTCGTCTTGAATCCGAAAGGAGAAAGTCGATTCCCTGGTTCCGATGAAGTATCTGCAATGATCAACAAAACAACATTTTCTCATTATACCCCTGATGCATCCTTTCTTCCAGTTCTAGCCAAGAGCAGAAGACTCTTGACAGAAAAGCAGAAAGCAGGTCTTTTCCAGAGGCACAGGTGTTCATACTACACACATACAAACTTCATTTAGCCACAGACAGCAGATCTGCACAGAGAGGTTCATCACACCTTACAGCTGCAGCTTTCAAAGAGGAATATTTGTTGTTCCTCATCACTGAAAATGTTGGCTTATAAGACTAAGCCATGCACAAAGTGTGCAGACCCGGAGTTTAGAAAATGATAACAGTGTCATCAATAACACAATCATATATGAAGTGGAAACATTTCATGGGTTTATATTCACAAATAGTTCACAACAAAATATGGGGCACAACTGTGGCTTCAAGATGGATAAATTGTTGGGTATACACAGATATCAGGAAAAAAATTAAACATTGAATATAAATAGCCAAACAATGTAGAAGTTATGTCTGATTTTGAGTGAAAAAGGTATTGACAATGTTGAATCAAGGTGAATGGAAAACTACTCTGAAGACACTGGGGCCTGTTTTGCCATAGAAAATAAACAATGTGCTCTTTCTGACCTGGCATGCGCACTGATCCACTGGTCAATGATAGCCACACCACCATCCTTGTATTCCAACAGCTCCTCCTCAGTGGGAGTGAAGCGGTACACCTTGTACTCTGTTAGTAGGTCCTT
>JAWQFJ010003137.1:37500-47500 GCA_034096865.1 Theodoxus fluviatilis | reverse complement strand
ACTATCACTTCGGGTGACACTAGGTTTACGGTACTGAACCCACCCCACTCCCCACCCCCGCCCCTCTCTTTTTATTCTTCTTCTCCGCTCTAGATCTCTTCCCTCTTTAAACCCGCCCCACCCCTATCCCTCTTTTATCCCTTTTCCCCCCTTCTCCGCTCTAGATCTCTTGCCTCTTTACCCCCTCCCCAGGCCCTCCTCGCGACGAGTTCGCGGCACTTAGCTATTTTTAGAGACGACAGTTTGCTAGATCAGTTCAGTTCAGTTCTGAACTTGCTAGATAACTGACCCACTAAACGCTGGAGGAGGGGGAGGAAAAGGAGGGGGATACACATGCCGCCTTGCCGACATCTAAGAGAAGAGGGAAGGGGGAGAAAGGTTGGAGTGCGGGAGGCAGGAGTTGGAAGGGGCGTGGGGAAAACACGTGCCGGCTGGCTGATCTGGGAGAAGGGAGAGGAAAAACGATCGCTTCAATTTTCAGCTAGTAAGAGATAAAAACTAAACAATTACCGCTTGCTTTATTCTTGCAAAACATTGAAGACAACGTCAACTGACGTTGGTTTTCTTCAGTTTCTTTTCTAAGCCTTTTCTTCGGTGGCATCTTGATTTCGCACACGTGAGCGAGTCTGTGCAAGGTAAACTGATAGATGTTCGCTGATTGGTTGTCTGCTGGCTGTTAGCCAATCACACAGAGCGATGCATCGATACTAGGCAAAGCAGCACTTTCGCGTCGGTTTTGATACTCCGTGGTGTGGCCACATGTGCTTGGTGTGGCTTAGTGGTACAGACGGACCGAGGATTAATACAAGTTGGCGATTTTTATGACGCGCCCGGCTGGCGCATACACATTGAAAGTAACACGCCATTCTGATAAAATATGCGCCAATGGCGCGGGCGCGCCAACAATCTGAAGCACTGGCTGCTGGGCCCTAGTAGCTCATCCATCCATGTATTCTTTCATATGACTGCTCTGGGAATTCAGTCTCTCGCCCTCTCAGTACAACATGGTCACATAGCACCTTGCACAAACCTACACTCAACCTAATTCAGTCTCTCACCCTCTCAGTACAACATAGTCACATAGCACCTTGCACAAACCTACACTCGACCTAATTCAGTCTCTCGCCCTCTCAGTACAACATGGCCACATAGCACCTTGCACAAACCTACACTCAACCTAATTCAGTCTCTCGCCCTCTCAGTACAACATGGTCACATAGCACCTTGCACAAACCTACACTCAACCTAATTCAGTCTCTCGCCCTCTCAGTACAACATGGCCACATAGCACCTTGCACAAACCTACACTCAACCTAATTCAGTCTCTCGCCCTCTCAGTACAACATAGTCACATAGCACCTTGCACAAACCTACACTCAACCTAATTCAGTCTCTCGCCCTCTCAGTACAACATGGCCACATAGCACCTTGCACAAACCTACACTCAACCTAATTCAGTCTCTCGCCCTCTCAGTACAACATGGCCACATAGCACCTTGCACAAACCTACACTCGACCTAATTCAGTCTCTCGCCCTCTCAGTACAACATAGTCACATAGCACCTTGCACAAACCTACACTCAACCTAATTCAGTCTCTCGCCCTCTCAGTACAACATAGTCACATAGCACCTTGCACAAGCCTACACTCAACCTAAAACCCTTTTTGTGAATAGTTAGTTCTCTTTAGCTTCCTTCCCAGAATGAAAATTTCTCCACTCCTGTAACAACAGGTACCAACAGAACAGGAAATAAAAGCCTTGGGAATAAATACCTTTCCTTGGTGTTGCAGAATTTATGGAGGAAAAACAATGGATGATTTGGGTCAAGAAATGAGGAAGGGTCTACAAGTACAACCCAGTTTGTTGATTTTTCCAGCTGTGAAATAGTTTCTGGAGGAAAAGAAAGCACAAGGCCACACAGTGAAACCATCTCTGATAGATGTTTAAAAAACAACTTGTTCATTCAGATCATCAATGTCCTTCCCCATTGAGACACATGCATTTGCACTTAGATGCTGAAAAATGCTTCATTTAGAATGCTCAGCATACTGTGATTTTAAAGCTAACCCAGAAGGGGGAGCACTATAACAAACAATCAAACAGGCGTGAAAGTACAGCCAAGATGGCTGCTTCATCTTATTCATGAAGAAAAATGAAGGCCAATTACCTACCTCCCAGTAAGTTTTGTCTCCAAATCGGTCATGAAGAATTGTCTCTGCCCTGTCCAGAACAATAGAGCTGGAAAGACAAAAGAAAAAGTTATGTTACTTACATTTCCTAGCAAGATCTTCTTGGCCTGATTATAATTTACACACATTTTCTTTCATATGATGATAGTGCACAAAAATTCAACAAAAAATCCAAGCAGTGAATTAATGAAGGGAATAATCAAATCAATTAAGAGCTTAAAATGTCTGTGTTACTTGATCTGGCAAGGAACACTTCAGTGTGTTGAGTCTGGGTGGCAAGAGCTATGTTGCTGTGCCACCTCCCATGCCATGATTTTCAACAGGCACACCCAGTAGTCACAAAGATCACAGGAGTTATCTCCCCTATACAACCAGTGCTTTACTCACTTATGCCTGAGAGAGCACAGACACCTTGGTGAGAGTATACATGTGCATTTCACTTCACACGTTTTTTCCACTCTCTCTGTTGATAACAAAACCCTCTCTGACAGAGCTAGCATTCTGTCTGCTGCAACCATTTGAGGTTTGTAAGCACTGAGCTCAGCTTAATTCTGACTGAAATCCCCCACCCCCATAAATCCCAGTGAGCTAGCTTTCCTAGGAAAGACTATAGAATGGAGGCAGTGTGAATTTGATTGGTTCATTCTTCAAATAATATGTCATGATTCACATCAACACAAAGGTATAACATGATAATTTGATCACAAAAATGTAAACCAAATGTGCCTGTGAATGTTTATGTGGTGGGGTACGGGCAGTGCTAGCCGTTTAGCCTTTCTCCTTCACGTGTAGTGAGAATCAAACGGCTTCTCCTCCCGGTTGTAGAGCCATCGATTGCATGATTTTATTAGTAGATTTCTTTCTTGCAGTATCTCTAGAATGCATTGGTGCACTGTGAATTCCGTAGTTTTGTAGCATTGTATTAAGTTGGAGCCCTTTGTAAAGGAATTTACGTCGGAACATCAAAGAATTGAGATGCGTTCTGCCCACCGCCATCTGGGCATGTGGGACATCCTTAATCTCCCAACAGCTATCTCGGAAGAAATCCCAAGAGAAGATACAGGGGTTAAAGGTGATGCCTTCAGCTGGCCAAAGCAGAGTGTTTATAGGAGCGATAGTGCCTGTGGGAACAAGGGACAAGCCCTGTCAGATCAGAGGGAGAATGGAGTTGTGTTCAGAACATCTGGGGCTCTGGTTGGCACCTGTGTGTGTTGGAGAGTGAAAGTTAAGGGAATCTCTAATTGGTCAGAGGTTCTGGGACTCTCTCAGGCATTCAGAACGGAGGGGTTGTACTACTCTCCCTTCTTCACCAATGTCGTTGTTACCTCAGATGTTTGGCAACTTTTTTGTGTCCAAGGTGTCCGATATTCAAAGCAGCGTTGACATATCTGCTGATGCAGGTGCGCCTGTTAGTGATGACCAAGTAACCTTCAGGGGTACTCCCCTCCTTCAGTTCAGCCCAGTTGAGGCTAGTGCGGTCCTCAAGACCATCCGCAGTATGAACCCTACCTCCTGTGACCTTGACCCTGTTCCCACACCCCTCTTAGTTGAGTGCATTGATGAGATCCTACCTGTCCTGACCCAGATGATCAATGATTGCTTCCAGACTGGCATCTTCCCTAGTGTTTTCAAGCAGGCTATAGTTAAGCTGCTCTTGAAGAAGCAGGACCTAGATCCAAACAAACTTAGTAATTATAGGCCAGTCTCCAATCTTTCTTTTCTGTCAAAATTGTTAGAGAAGTTAGCTTTGCAGCAGCTGCTCATCGTTCCACCGAAACAGCTCTGCTCTGTGTTCTAAACGATCTTCTTGTTGCTTCTGACAATTCCAAAGTTTCTCTTCTTACTCTGTTGGACTTGAGTGCTGCGTTCGACACAATAGACCATGGAATCCTTCTCACCTGTCTTAGAAACGTTTTTGGCATTGGGAACTTAGCACTCTCTTTCCTGCATTCATATCTCTCAGAACGTAGACAGACTGTTTTGATCTCGGGTTTTGCTTCTGATCCTACACCTCTCAAGTACGGAGTCCCTCAGGGCTCTGTTCTGGGTCCTCTGCTGTTTCTACTGTACACTCAACCACTCTCCAATGTAATTGACAGTCATTCAGTCTCTCACAGTGAATTTGCTGATGATACCCAGCTCTACAACTCCTCCCATCCCAGTCAAATCCACTCTCTTCTTTCTACCAGCGAACACTGTATCTCTGACGTGAAACGGTGGATGACCCGGAACAAGCTCCAACTCAATGACTCAAAAACTGAAGCACTCCTGGTGGGCGGCGGAGGCAAATCGGATCAGGCCCTCAAACTAACCATTGGTCACAGTGACATCGTCTTCTCTCAGTCTGTTAGAAATGTAGGCGTCATGATTGACGATGATCTGTCAATGAGATCTCATGTCAACAAAGTCTGTCAGTTAGCATATTATGAGCTAAGGAAAATTAGTACCATTCGTCATTATCTTTCTCAGCAGGCCACCGAAACGCTCATCACATCACTTGTTCTGTCTCGTATCGACTATGGAAACTCTCTTCTCGCTGGCATCCCCGGCACTCTGCTTAACAAACTCCAGAAAGTTTAGAATTGTTCTGCTAGGCTAGTTTTTTTTATGTCTCAAGCGTACCCATGTCTCATCACTCCTACATACACTTCACTGGCTCCCCATCTCTCAGAGGATAGATTATAAACTTCCTACTTTGTGCTTCAAAGCCATCGACAACACCGCACCACACCCTCTTACAGAAATTATTGCAGTCTACACGCTCTCCAGATCTCTATGCTCAGCTGCTGACTCTAGAATGCTTAAGGTCCCCCGCCGTAATAAGAAAACTCAAGGACAGCGTGCCTTCTCCTATATTGGACCTGTAACATGGAATAGTCTCCCTCTCTCAGTCCGTCATTCTGACACTCTGCCCCAGTTCAAAAGTGCTCTAAAGACCCACCTCTTCCGATTCGCCTTTCCTGCTGAGCTGCTTCGCCTTACTTGACCTTGCCTGCAAGTGCTGTGTATATTGTATAGTTTGTTGTGTTTGTTCTATTGGATCTTAGTTTGTGTGTTTTGTTTTTTGTTTTGTTTATGTGTGTAGTGTGTGAGTTTGTGTAGGAATGTGGTGTTTAGTGGTTGTTGATTGTTGATTCTTTGGATTGTAAACGCCATGAGCTTGCCTGTCAAGGGAAGGCATGTGCTTATGAACAAACTATTATTATTATTATAGAGGAGAGAAGGGTTGGAGGGGGGAGAGAAGGAAAGGGTAAGAGATTCGGCAGGCGAAGTGGGGAGGGAGCAGACACGATTTGTGTAGGGTGCCCTTGAAAGGAAGAAGAATAAAGGAGTTTGAAAAGTCACCGGCCCAACTGGTCCTCTCGATATCCCATCCACGCTACAACATCTACTGCCATGCTCGACAGCCACATACATACCACATTTACATTTGAATTTCTGGCTGTTAAATTAATACCAATTAACAAACAAAACAAACAAACCAATCAATTGCCACTGCTGATGGACAACATAGCTGATGAGCTGGTCTAATGTTTCATACCAAACTACTTTTGCATGGAAGCCTTGATTTTATAGTCTTACTAGTTCCTTGATACTTCAAATTCCCCACTCCCACTTTACCATTAACAACCTGTAGTACAAAAACAAAAGGGATTTCTTGTCACTCATCCATCAAAAACCAATTTCAATTTGGCAAACAAACAAATAAAAAACAAACTTGTCAACAAAGTAATAACATTCAAGGAAAATATATAATTTCAAGCTTATTTCAGGTTGAGAACACTGAATGGCCTTTTCCTGATCTCCCGCCGAACACACTGACCTGGCCGTGGCATTCTTGATGAGGAAGGGCTTGAGGAAGCTGGCATGACCCATCACAGAGATGCACTTCACATCTGCAGCCTTGACCTCATTCTCGTAGCCCCAGAACCTGCCTTGCCACTGCCCTGTCTTTTGATCCTGCAAGCAGAGTGCTCAGCGTGCATGGTCCCGACACATTCAGAATGCACTCTTGACCCTTCATTTGGCAACTGGTGGCACTTCCTCACCAGGCACCAGTTGTGCTAATCATACAGCACATATTGAAATGCAGCAAGTTTCCTTAAAAAATAATACCCCTGTGTATGATTCCATGATTGGACTAATTCTTAGATACACACACACAATTTCATATTGTTGCCATTGTTTTATCAGCAGTAGCCACGGCATCATAATTGACGACTATTGCTATTGTTATTGTCAACATTGCCGTTGCTGTTGCAACTGCTACCACAATTTATATCCTCTTCCTCCTCCTCCTCATTTCTGTTGTTGGTGTAGTCAAGGTCAGCTCAACCTGTGCAATGGGATGGTAGAGTAGCAGCAGGAGATGGCAGTCCCCCAGTTACCTTCCTGTCCACTCAGGCTTGACAGATTCTTGTCATCAAGTAAGCTTTGGAGCCAGCACACAAGAACAGGTGAGCACCCCTGTTGAGAGGAGGACAGAGTACCTTGTGGTAGGGATTTTTGATGCAGTCCCTTAAGTCCATCTTCTCTTCCCAAGTGTCCCAGCCCTCCTGGTAGTGCTGTAGGTAGTACACCTGCTCTATCACCCCATTTGGCTGTACTGCAACACACACGGGAGCCATTCTCTGTAACTGCCCAAGTAGTCCAAGATAAATAAACAGTGAAGGGAAAAAAGAAAAAGAGAGTTTTAGAAAGATTATTGATTTTAGTGTATGATTTTTAAAATCTGAAATGATAATAGTTTGTGACAATTTCTGTGAAATCTTGATTTTAATTAACCAAGGTATAAAAGTCTTTTCTTCATACACGCGCGTCGATGTCTTGAATGGGGCCAACAGTTCTCTATGGCAAGTGTGGATAACATTGATAATATATATCTATGAAAAACTACATCTACATCTATTTTCCTGCAACCCCAACTTGAGAGGGAGGAGCATGACCACACCACTGATGGCAAACTCATGGGAAACACAACCGCCAAGGTCAGAGACAAGGGAAACACCTCGGCTTTTGGTCACGGGCAGCCTCACGCTTGGCCGACGACGTGATCGCGAACTCATTGCCCCTCACAATTGCCAGCAAGATTCTCTGAAACAGGAACTGTGTCTGGCGTGGGTCATCTGTCGACAGTGCAATCCGCTGGCCGATCTCTCTGATAAGTTCCGTTGCTGCCGGTCCAACCACTCCAGTTGTTTTGACAGCGAACGGGACGAAGTGGTACCGCTCCGTGATAGAGGCGTATTTCCTTCTTTTCAAACCTTTGGCAGACCGGCAGGCGTGGCCTGGGTTGATGGCAGAGTCTGTCATTGAAGACAGCGCAAAAGAGTCAGAGCAGGTGGCGTCCCAAACAAGTGACTTGCCGTTCTTGAATGGGAATACAGTCACGCCATCGGGGCGCCGCCCGTCTCCTCTGTCGAGGCCAACCAAGCAGCCGTGTGTGACAAATGACCCCCAAAACCCTGCCATTTGTACTTTTAAAAAAGATAAAGAATATGTGTTTCCAATTTTATTCACTTTCTTTCAGCAGTCAAACAAAATTTAAATGACTTGATATTGTCAGCCTCATTTGATAATAAAAAAGCCAAAATGCCATCATGCTTACACAATTTTCTCACAATTTTTAACATTTGCATACAGAGACAACTGCTCAAAATAATGATAGTCTCTAACTTGTCAGATGCCGATACAATACTTGCATGCAAACAAACACACACACATGTACTGATACACTATTTCCAACTGTACGTGCACACACACACACATGCATACTCATGTGCACACACACATACACACACACACATGTATGAACACATACACACACACATGCACACACGTACATACACACAGTCAAGCACACACACACACACACACACACATACACACACACACACACATACTGTTACTGTTATAAGGGACTGGAATGCCCTACCTCCAGCCGTGGTTGAGGCCAGCACTGTCGACACGTTCGTGTCGCGTGCCTCCCGCTAGGACGAGACCACTGTGACTCTTCCCCCCCACCTCCCCAGACTCCCCAACCTGTAAAAATTTCACGTGCCAAAGTAATCACTATTGATGATCGTGGGCAGGAACGGAAAGAAGAAGAAGACGATGCTCGTCTGTCTCAATTTTCAGTGTCTAGGGCAGAAGGGGTTATTCTTACATTACCGTCCTGTAACCTTTACTCACCTTCCATGCAATCGAGTAAAAGAACAGCACAATGAAGACAAGTGGGCAGATTGAAATTTCAACACCAGCTTTAATAATGACTACTGATGGGCTACAATTATTCTCATCACTGAATGTAAACACACTACCTTAATATTAATGTTTAGCCAGCCTGCCTTTTACCAAAACTTTACTTAACTGAGAGTAAAGCTCATTTCAGAGTTTGATGCGCATGTTCTTTTCCCGACGTTAGAATCTTTCGACGTCGTGGCCTTTCCTGCTGATCTTGAACTATTTCACAACAGCAGGATGACAACTGACAGGCATGGCAGGGCCCGAGGGTGGGGGCATGCCTTCATCCTGTTCTCCGTGTTCTTGGAGAGAGGGCCATCCTGATCCCCCCCTGTCAGTCGACAGGTCAGGATTCCACATGAATCTTTGTCTGGCATGATTCTGAATTACTCGCTCTTCACCACACCACTTCCCTGTGGTGCTCGGGCATCTGTGTCACTTCTGGAGACTGTAGCCTTGAAGGTTATGGGAAGGGGTCCAAGGCCTCACCCCTCCCAAGTCTTGCTGTCTTCAACACCAACTACTGGATAGCATTTCCATAATTGTGTTCAGAGAGAGATATCAAGAGGAAAAACCGGCGCGTTATATATCCTCTGCGCATCTCCATTCACAATCTCATAAAATGAACCAATCGGATAACAGCATGGTTTTCCATGCTGACCAGTCATATGTGACCACCCGAGTATATTTTGACTGAACACCTTGAGTAGCGTTCTTTCGTTGACCAATCGTCTTGGAGAGATTTTGTGTTCACAGGCCAATCAATGGTCTTGACGTAAATCGTACTAATTCTGAAGGCAAGCCTGGATTTACTAATGAAACATTATTTGAGACTTGGCTGGTTTTCATACAAATGATATCCACTGGGGGGTTAAAATATCTCCACTCATCACAATACACACACACATACACACACACACACACATACAGAGACACACACACACACATACACACACACACACACACACACACACACAAAAACGCACATACAACACACACACATACACATACATATATGCACACACACATACTTATACATACACACACACATACACACATATGTATACACACACACACACACACACCATTTCCTGCCAACCCATCCTCTCACTTTTGAGGAAGTCTTTGAACTCCATGATGGGGATGAGTCGGCGCAGACTGTCCAGGTCAAAGAAGTGGCTCCATGGAATGCGTTCCTGAAAGACATGGCTCTTCCAGTGGTAGAGCTGTCCCCAGGGTGGCAGCACCAGTATCCAGGGAGCATCTTTGTTGAGATTCTGCACCAGAGTGGCCATGCGCATGTACACATCTCGCCTCAAGTTGAATCCCTCTCCAGGGTTGACATCGTACAGCAAGTACCTGGTGAAATCAGTCAGTGTTCCATTTAATACAAGTCAAAGCACAATTAACAAATTGACGTTTCATTTTTTGTTTTGAAATAAGGTTAAAACTGGATTGGGTTGCTGGCATTAGGTAGGGATGGGTTGGTTGTGTTGGATTGGGTTGGAATGGGTGAATACACACACACACACACACACAAACACACACACACACACACACACACACA
>JAWQFJ010003137.1:30000-32500 GCA_034096865.1 Theodoxus fluviatilis | reverse complement strand
GTCTGTCCCACGCAGGGTTTCGGCTCTGCATGTACTATCTGGGTAGGGACTTTCAATGGGGTCGGCTCTCTATTGCGGAGGGCCGCTGCCGCTATTGCGGGATTTTTAAAACAAAAGTTCTTAAGACAATTTTGATTCTTTTGTCCTAAAACGCCCAAAAAAACATAACATTTTTGTTACCTTTTTTTTGAACTTAGAAATTTTTTCGTTTTTTTTTCTATTGTGGGGGGCCACTATTGCGGGATTTTTTTTGGTCAAAAGTTCTTAGGCCATTTTTATTCTTTTGTTCTAAAACGCCTAAAAACCATAACAATTTTTGTTACTTTTTTTTGGAAAAAACAAAATTTTCGGGTTTTACCGATAGCGCTCAGCCTAGGCCGCACCCGCCACCCCGCCTGACTGACTTAGTCTGTCCGGGGAGTTTCGCCTAAACCCGGACGCGTTACTTTTTGTCACGCTTGTGTCCAACATCAGCGTCGGGCCCTGGAGTTAGGGCACAGGGACCACCCGTTGAGAGTCAAACGTGGGATGGAGTTAGAATATAAAGCTTCACCCGTTATAAAACACACACACTTCCTAATTTCGAAAAATTTCTAAGTTTTTTCAAAAAAGGTAACAAAATTTTTTATTTTTTTTTGGCGTTTTAGGACAAAAGAATCAAAATTGTCTTAAGAACTTTTGTTTAAAAAATCGCATTCAAACTGTTTTTGCGTCAACATTTATAAAACATTTTTTTAAAGTTTGCATTTAAACAGTTTTTGCGACGACATTTCTAAAACGTTTTTTTAATGTTTCATTGTGAACCGTAAACGTAAATCAAACCATTCAAACCAAAATAAAACATTTTTAAAACGTTTTCGTGCTATCTGGGATAGGCGCCTTAAGCGCTGCTCCCAAGCTCGTTTAAATTGCTTGTGATCGTTTCGCTATCTGATCCGACAATAATTACTAAACATTAATATCAAAAGCACTATTCAAAAATTTTTGGCGGGTGGTGTACCCCACACAACTAAAATCTACGGTAATATCATCTCCGCAAGCCGAACTACATGAAGTTATACATTACGCCGAGTGCGGTACAAAGTTGATCACTCATCGACTCGATGATAGTGAATTTTCCGTCCTCGCCAGACCAGGGAAACGAAATTGTCAATTCAAGTCAGAACTAAACAGTTATCTGCCGCTACTCATTCGAGCTTTACATGAAACATTATATCACACTAGCTCGATCGTCTGCTGGCGTAGTGACTACGGTTCGATCACGTTCGTCTGCTAGCCAGCTAGGTATACGTACAGTGAGGTTTGTTTACTTATCTTCTGTGGGTTTTGTGCAGAAAGTATACGTTAAAATAGTCTAATATGACTATTTTCTATTAGTTTTTAATCTAATTGATCTTTTTGCATGCTTTAATATCATCCTTTTGCCACGATCTAGCAATCATCCCATCAGCTTCTATTTTTACCATTCTACCGGAACTAGTGGAAGTAAAGGGACGAAACTCAGGCTGAATTTCCGTTTCAGAAGTGAGAATATCCTATAGCGCTGGTTCCGACTCCTCGATCCGTCGCTCACAGCGCACTCCAATCAAGAGTGACTGGCAGCACTAATAGAGAGAATAGTTTTGAGTTGTCTAAAAGGCCTATGATTATAGTTTATCAGGCAGGGCATTCCAGACAAGAGGTACGGGATAGGAAAATGCCCTCTGTCCAAATCCGCGCGCTTGGCTGCTGAAGACGCGCCAGAGCCAAACCATTGAAGTATTTGTAGACCCTAACAGTAACAGTCAGTTTTAGATTTGCTCTTTCCGTCACAGGGAGTCAGTGGGGGGATTTCAACACTGGGAAGATGTGTTTTGCAACAGCTACAGTTTTGACATAACATTTTTAGGGGCTTCGCCTGAAGTGAGTTATTGTGTGTGGTTTTTATTAACAAACAGACACACATATCATATTCAACATAATAGTAGAATATATATTAGCCATATATAGCTTCCATCTTTTTCTATACAAATCCTTATATAGTGCTTTTTCTGCAGTAAAATCCTCGACAGCGGATTTGCTCTTTGTCAGGTTCCTAAATGCACTCCATGGTGGAAGGCTTCCAGAACACTTACACTGATATATACGCAATTTCAAAAGTAATATACAAATATTGACCAGCTCGGGAAATAAAGGTCTCCAAATAGTTTACAAAAATTTTCCAATGATTTTCCTGCTTCAGAAAAGAGCTGAAACGCCCTCTTAAAAAACCCATTCCAAAGGTGAATAACATTTTCATTTTCGCAGAAGAGGTGCAGCGAGGTTTCGGGAGATGAGGAGCGAAAGGTGTAGGATCAAAATCCGTCCTCTTCACTTGTTCCATGTAAACATAAATCAGTAGGGAGGATTCTGTGCAGTTGTCGGAATGGAAAGATTTGAGTTTGTGTTTGGTTGACGTCTTAAAAAGAAAGTCGATAGATCGAGTAAACTTCCGAATCTTCAGTACCTAGCTCGCTCTACC
>JAWQFJ010003137.1:22500-25000 GCA_034096865.1 Theodoxus fluviatilis | reverse complement strand
GCGTTGAAGTGGGATGTCATCAAATTTTGCAGATGATTGATTCGATGACTAGTTCATATATCTCCTTTTCCTGGCTCTCGTTACGCGCACCAACTCACCTTCAACCCTACCATCGTTCAAAGGTCACCACAGGAACTCTTGTCACAGATAAAAGAGAGATGAGCTTGTATTATGTATCTCTCTCGTGTCATTTACCACCCGTCCTTTTGTCAGTGATGCCATGCAATGGCGTTGTCTGGAGAAAGCTAAATGCGCTTTAAAAGAATACGGATAGCCACGCTGCAGTCATTCTCAATTTCTGACATGATTCCTTTTCTCCCCAAATAATCATTCTCTTTCGTGATTTGTAAAATTTCCTCGTCTCCAGTGGAAAAACTCGATGCGTTATTTCTGGACGCATTATCACACATTTGCTGAGAGACAGAGGTAACCCGTATTTCGTTACACTGTATTAAATTACACTACATTTCATCGCATTAAATTGCAGTGCATCACATTACATTACGTCATCTCACCTGACACAACGTTCCATTGCATTACATCATCCCGCACTACATCACATGTAAATTAAGTTCCCAGTCTTTCTGAGAAGTGATGGATTATTTCCTACAAAGCAAGTGAAAAACCTGTAACTTTCGCTTCCTGCACACCATGACGTCAAATGATATTTAAACAGAAGGTGTCTTCAAAACATCATAGAGGGAGTGCGTCAGAGAGCAGCCATGGACGAAAAGGTAGTGAGTTTCCACTCGATCACTCGTCAACGTCCTGTCCACGTCACTGCTGCCACTGCGATGAAGTGTTTCGGGACCCAGGTTCTCCACAGGGCCCTTGCCACGACAAAGAACTCTACCGAGTGTGCTGTGTGTGTTCTCTCAGCTGTGTGAATTATTGGTAACAGAACGCTAGTGCAAGCGTGCCTGTGGTCTGCTCAGGTAACGACGCGTTTCATTCAACGCGGTGTCACACCAAGCCTGTGGAGGCATCACGTTTCGGGGTCAGTCCCTACACTAATGCATGGTGATGTGAGCAGAGCGAATCCACGCCATGCGCCGTCGTGTAGGTGAGCTTTCAGTGTATCACATTTTGAAATATTATGTTCCGTACAGTTCGATGCACTCTTGAGCAACGAGCCCATTAGTCGCCACTGTCAAAGATGAAATTACCAGTATGCACGACACAAATCGGTTCCCATTCAACAATGGTGTGCAAAATTCTGCTACACGACAACTCGGCTGCATCACCTGTGAGGCTGCAGTTTCGGAGTATGTCTTTGTAAGGCAAGTTGCAGAGTGCCTTACGTGATTAGTTCAAACATGCATGGCCCCAAATCTGGAAGCACGTAGCAGTGCATCAATGGACAGGCAGCCTGGGGCTTCTCTGTTGCGTTATGTCATTCCAGTTGGAAATAACGGTGTCACTATCTGTCAGTTTACACAAGGCTTGACGGGTAATCTTGCTGCTGTCCAGTGCCCTAAGGTGGGACCCTAAAAAAGAAAAACATACTTTCTCTCTCCTTTTGTCCTCTCTTGCATTGGAGGACGACTTTTAAAATGATGTGAGGCTTTCTCAGCTGTTACCAGAGGCATTTTTTCCAATGCTAATAGGCGAAATTTCACATGAAGGTGCTTTGAAATAGCGCGATTTATTCCAAAGACCAACTTAAGTTGTCATATCATATTGCCATTGCGCATTCCTGGCAAATAATGCAGCTTCGCAACATATTTCATATTTTAGCCACCAAAAGTAAGTTTGGTGAGGAAAAATACGGTAAACAGTATAACCCATCAGTCTCAGCCACTTCCCATCATAACAGGACGGTTAGAGAGCTGTGTTGACAGCGACCAACTTTCCTCATGGCAGCATGGGCGTTGTGCCACTTTGGTGATCCTGCCTGGAAGTTTCCAAACCCAAACACAGACGGTTTTTGCACAACAAGACACAACGCGTTAACAGGGAGATCCCGGACCATGCACCCACATGCTGCACAGCAGACGCGCCTGGACCAGCGGAGCCTTGACGCGCTCGAGCGCCAGGCGCGGGCCGCTAGGAACACTAAACGTCAGCTGAGTAACAGCCAGAGGCCTCTCTCTGACTGCCCAGTCTTCTCGTTGCCTGAACAACCTTGACCCATTGCTTGGGCTCCTCACCTCATCCATGTCAGCAAGGTGCCTGGTGGTGTCCCTCGGTCTGGTGCAGCCTCAAGTGTCAAGTCATGCTCGTGTAGCTGTTGCTTTGATCAGGAGAGGTCATAATTAGATGAGATGTCTCTTTGTTCACTTTTTATTGATGTGGAAAAATGATGGGCAAGGGCGAATTAAAGGGGAAATGTTTGGCTTAGCTTTCTGTGCAAAATATAGTTTACTGAATAATCATGTATACGATGGCATGTGGAAAATTCCTTATAGAATTACGCTTTTGGAAATGTGACAGGGTGAAGTGAAGCCCGAAGCCTTTACATAGACTCTCTGTCTGTCTGTCTGTCTGTCTGTCTGTCTGT
>JAWQFJ010003137.1:0-17500 GCA_034096865.1 Theodoxus fluviatilis | reverse complement strand
TTTCGTCGCACTACCCAGTGCACATTGTATGCCGCCATTGGTTGAGAAACAGCATGAGGACCAAAGTGACCAACTCGTGGTTGCTGGAAACTCTTGTGTAGGACTAAGGGACTTGAAAGAGTCTAGCGTGTTTCTCTTTTAACCTACTCACCGCACGATGGAGAGCGTTTGCAAGTGTTTGTCTATGGAAAACAGCGAGCAGCCTGCCATCGATCGCGTTTGCCTTCTCTAGGAGAGCATCGTCTGCCTCCCCCCACACCTCTGACGTGGCCGAAGAGACATTTGTGTCAAGAAAGAACTCCGATCCTTTGGTCGTGCCGCTGAAAAGTCCGTTGCACTGAGATTTTTTTCACGGAAACTGGTGATCGCATTGTTATCTTTAGGTACATACTTATGATTAAGCAGAAGTCTTTGGTCGGTAGGTCGGCCTACAGGCATAGATCAAAGAGGTCCGTTTGAAACTGCCGTGATTTAAGTATTGCTCGCGGCTCGCCCACACAGGTTACAGTAAACAATAAAAGATGCAATCACTGTTATGCTCCCCGAATTTCATTCTGAAGCATCTACATAAAACATTTGAATGGTATATTTTCTAAATGAAGAACCGATTACCACGTCGGTCTGGCTGAGAAATGTCATCATCGTGTTAACAATCTGAGTTTCTATATTCCACATGGCCAGGGTGGCCAATGAGGACTAAGGAATATGGAGGACTCAGAAACAGATTCCAGTGTTGAATGCTAAAATTCCTCTCTGCATTGAACGATCTGCAGCAGAGGTCATTGTTTACCAGGAGGAGCAGGAACTATTTTGGACTGAGCGCTAACATTTTAGAATCAAATTCAGCAGTTACCGGTCAATGGGTTATTCATCCTTTCAGTCATATCGATAAAAGCTCGTTTGTCTGGTAGCTCTCGGCTTGAAAGCAACTCAAGCACAGACTCGCTGCTGGATAATCAAGCACACTTGCGGACCCGTTGCTATTAGAGGACATCGAAATGGAGTAACAACCCTCATTACGAGTGCTCAGCGAGGAACTAAGTGCGCGTCCGATTTAGCAGAGGCTCTCTGCAAGGTTCCGTTCGATGTCGCTGGTTCTTTCATCGTCCTGAACTCAATCCAGATTTGCTAAGAGCGTCCTGTCAGGGAAGATCGAAGTGTTTGCTGCATCGTGACATGACGTCTGAATGCGAGCTTGTCTGACGTCTGGAAGTTGCCCGATACTCCAGGGTGGTGGGGTGGGTGGGGTGGGGTGAATCCGGTTAAAAACAGCAGCTTCGATATCTCTATCTGTGGACGCCGAGGTGAAGCAAAGAGAAACACCGTCCTCACACGAGCTTCATCGACTGAGAGTGAAGAGCCCTCGTGTTCTTCAAACGACTCTTCCTTTGTGCAAGGACAATTGCTGAAGATTTGGACCAGGTCGCATTGAATCTTAAGCAGCTCACACTGGTGGATGCAGCAGTGACTTACCCAAGGTCTTGGTCATTCGTCCTTATTCTGAAATTCATTTCCAATAACGTCCTAACTTGGATATCCTCTGTGGCGAGATTTTGTAAGCTGTGATTCCACCGATGCTGTAGGACTGTGTAGGGTAGTTGCAAGACGTTACCTTCTAGAGCAATCCTCCGGCACTGATTCCATCTTTTTAAACCAGATGACAAACATTTGTGTGATCAATTTTCGAATTTTCGTGATCACAGGCAACGTAATTGTCA
Organism: Theodoxus fluviatilis; assembly: GCA_034096865.1. NCBI lineage: Eukaryota > Metazoa > Mollusca > Gastropoda > Cycloneritida > Neritidae > Theodoxus > Theodoxus fluviatilis. Next base: position 15,782 of record JAWQFJ010003137.1, on the reverse strand, counting down.
CATAGACTTCGATCTTGGCTGCTCGCACAACATTACTCCTCGTTAGACGTCCTCGGTGACCCGCAGTAGGCGGTGACTTCAAAGGGAGGATAGTACTTATCAGAGAGAAGGACTGATAGGGAAAGAGCGTACGAGTAACCTGAGACTCAAATCACGAACAATTCTCTTGTGTAAGCAAAGGTTTTTAATCTTATTTTATTTTTAGGTCACAACACATTCTTGGTTTTACTGAAATGCAACGATATCTTCGGGGGCTGTGAAACGTAAGTCAGGACTGGCCACCTAAAGTGATCGATTTTTTTCCAATTTTCGACACTTTCTCGATCACGCAGGTGACGGTATGCTCAGATAGTTGAAAGAGTTCGTGGCTGCAACTCAAGAATTTTCCTCACTGTTGTTCCACTTCCACGCTCACTCTAGACGAGGAAGAAAACACCTTACTGAGAGAGAACCTGGGGACAGCCACTCAGTCTAAGTAGGAGGGAGAACAGGAAAGCAGCGAGCGGTCCACGCTCAGCGTATCGATCAAATAACTTTTATCGCTGCGAACAGAGGACCTCCGCGAGGTGTCGAAGCTCAGGCTTCGATCCGATCTCTGAGGAAGGGCGGCAGAGCGAGGGGAGACACACTGGCTGGCAGATCTACCCCGAGATAGCAGTCATCGTACGTCAGGTGTTTTCGTCACACAGCAAGGTGAGATGTGTTTCTCTCGTGTTCCTTATCGTATGCTTTTTTCACAGACCTTGGAGAATTTCGTCTCCTCCTCCTCCTCCTCCTCCTCCTCCTCCTCCTCCTCCTCCTCCTCCTCCTCCTCCTCCTCCTCCTCCTCCTCCTCCTCCTCCTCCTCCTCCCTCCTCCCCCTCCCCCTCCCGCTCCCCCTCCTCCTCCCCCTGCTCCTCCTCCTCTTCCTCCTCCTCTTCCTCCTCCTCCTCCTCCTCCTCCTCCTCCTCCTCCTCCTCCTCCTCCTCCTCCTCCTCCTCCTCCTCCTCCTCCTCTTCCCTTTTCTTCTTCGTTCGCTTCTGATTTTGAGGCTAATGAGGAGACATTGAGCCTGCTCAGAATTTTCAGTTTCCCAGTTTAAAATGTATATAACCCATATTTTCATCGTCACGTGACTTCAGAATGCTCTGCGCGTAATGAATATGCACATTTATTGAAATGTAGAATTTGTATGACGATTCCAAACAGCTGTTTTGTTCACACTCAAGGATTGCCATACTTTATCTTTTCTGTTGCAAGAAGATCGTGGGCAGAACATTCTATTCATATCGGAACTTGAAGCTGAGCCAGTCGTGCAGTAATTGAGGTGATATAAACTGTAAATACGCCCCCCAAAACACAACTGTTGTGAGATTTTGTGTCTAACCTTCCCCTCAATTTCTCTCTCTCTCTCTCTCTCTCTCTCTCTCTCTCTCTCTCTCTCTCTCTCTCTCTCTCTCTCCCTCCGTCTTTCTCTGTGCGCGCGCGCGCGCGCGCGTGTGTGTGTGTGTGTGTGTGTGTGTGTGTGTGTGTGTGAGTGTGTGTGTGTGTGTATTTGTGTGTGTGTGCGTGTGTGTATGTGAGAGAGAGAGAGAGAGAGAGAGAGAGAGAGAGAGAGAGAGAGAGAGAGAGAGAGATTCATATGGGCGATGTTCTTACATCAACTCCAATACAAAGGACCGTTGCCCTAGGCACTGATTACATTCAGGCCACTCAGACAAAGGGAAAGATTACGCGTTAAATCCAAGAAAGCTCTAAGTTCTAACACTGCTCCCTCATCAAAACGAAAATCGTTTGATCGATTCGCGGTTCTTGGGTTTACGGTTATTGAACTCCATGGGGATAAGAAAGGTCCGCTGTTTGAAATGCAGATCAGGTATCAATATCCGGGTTTGGCATACGCACCTTTGATGAAGCGAGACGTTGGGAAATGTGGACTACCGGTTTGTTTGTGACACTGGCGTCGCTTACCTCTTGTCAGTGCTTTGGGCAGGGGTTCTCTGTTTCTTTGTTGGTAGGGACAGACCTGCAAACCAAAAGTCTTCGTATCTGGTGGCTGAACTCTGTGCAAACCATATGACATATATCCACGGATGATTTATAGCTGATTGTTGATGTTTTTATCGGACAGTCATTAAGCAAACTTTGAAATGACAGTCGCCTCTGACTGGAATCAAGCCAAGGATATTTTGACGAAGTATAGTGTGCGGAAAAAATATAGTTGCGTTTCAAAGGCGTTCTTCTTCGTTCTAGGTGAGGGGATATATAATTAACATTTCTTCATTATATTCCCCCAGAGTTGCATCAAATTAAATCTGCTAACATGTTTTCCTAGGATCGAGTTCCGCCCTCTCTCACACAATTTCTAACGTCTCCACAAATGAAATAGGCTGAAGTTTCAGGGTTGCTAATCCCACCTGTGTCCAAAATGATTTTTCTCAGATGAAAATGAGTGCGCCAGTGGCACCACTCAGCAAACCGAATCATTCTTATGGTTTCAAGACGCTTGTAGTTTAATATCTTTTCTGTTACTCTTGCTTCTGCTGCGCTTCGAGAGCAATTGTGGCCGTGGCTCGCAGATGAGGTACACGTACTTTTCAAGGTAATCTTGACCGCGGAGTCGTTTACTCCCAACAGTGTACAGCGCGGAGAAAAGGAAATATGTTCACGTCTAGCAGGTTGTTATTCTAGTCCCGCCCCTCCAGTAGAGTAGTTCTCAATGCTTGTTTGTTTTCTTTTCCCTACTCGGTGAGCAGCGGTCTGTGGACTCAGGTGTGCTTGCATGTCTTTTACGGCCACTTTGTTTCTGTGTGCTTCATGCGTAAAATTCACCCGACCAACTGATTGTGTACTTTAGAAGTAAAAGGTAAAGGTAAGCGTAGCCTTCTATCTTACCGCTTTTCACCCATTCATGTGTGCTCAAACCGCACACGTTTACCCACTGATCATCGGGCTACTCACATTATGGACCAACACATCTCAACCCTCCTGGGAGCATGCAACCAGACTGCACAACCCTCCTGGGAGCATGCAACCAGACTGCACAACCCTCTTGGGAGCATGCAACCAGACTGCACAACCCTCTTGGGAGCATGCAACCACACTGCAGATGAACGCGCTAAAGTTATTGTTTCACAATTTTTAGCTCAGCCCTCACATATATCCGTTTTACTTCTGGGTGGGAAGAAGCCATGTGAGTAAAACATATAGTTTAAGGATTAAATCTAGGAGCACACACGCACGCACGCACACACACACACACACACACACACACACACACACACACAAACACACACACACACATACACACAAACACACACACACACACACACACACACACATTCAAACACCGCACACGCCTTGTCTCTCTTCGTTCTATCTTGCACCAGCACACCTTACCGTCGTCCTTCTCAGTGTTAGTCTTTGTCCTGCACCACTGCCTTCCAACCATGCTACCCAGTGCAGGCGTGCAGGAACCAGACCGGTCCATTCTCGCTTGGACACCTGCTGGTTGGAGAGCGTGAAAACAGTGGCTGCGATGTCACGAGACCTGACCTTCGCGTGTGCACCAGCAAATCTGAGAAGCCTCAATGAATAACAGAGAGACCTGTCAAGTTTCCAGAGAACGTCTCCACGTAGAACCTGAAATCCACTCTCTTCGCTCCTATAGGACATTCTCACTTCTGAAACGGAAATTCAGCCCGAGTTTTGTCCCTTTACTTCCATTAGTTCCGGTAGACTGGTAAAAATAGAAGCTCATGGGATGATCGCTAGATCGTGGCAAAAGGATGACATTAAAGCATGCACAAATATTAATTAGATTAAAAACTAATCGAAAATAGTCATATTAGACTGTTTTAACGTATACTTTCAGCACAAAACCCACAGAAGATAAGAAAACAAACCTCACCGTACGTACTTAGCTGGCTAGCAGACGAACGCGATCGAACCATAGTCACTACGCCAGCAGACGATCGAGCTAGTGTGATGTAATGTTTCATGTAAAGCTCGAATGAGTAGCTTGTGATCGTTTCGCTATCTGATCCGCCAACAATTACTAAACATTGATATCAAAAGCACTATTGAAAATTTTTGGCGGGTGGTCTACCCCGCACAACTAAATCTACGGTTAATATCATCTCCACAAGCCGAACTACGTGAAGTTATACATTACGACGAGTGCGCGCAAATTGATCGACTCGATGATAGTGAATTTTCGGTCCTCGCCAGACCAGGGAAACGAAATTCTCAATTCAAGCTAGAACTAAACAGTTATCTGCTGCTACTCATTCGAGCTTTACATGACACAGTACTGTTTTCCACCCCCACATACATGTACTTTGAGTGATCTAGCAAAGATCTAGTATTCAGTGCAGACGCTTCGAGAATCGACCGGAACTAGGTGGTTCTACCTAACGCGTTGTTTTTCGACAGAGAGCGCCGAGGATAACTCCTGCAGGGTACGATAATGAGAATGTCCTATACCCTGCTCTTCCCCAATCCCGGATCTCCATTTTGTTCAGTTTGGAGTTTTTTCATCCCTTTCTCCCCTCCCTTACCCTGTCTACACCCTTTCTTGTCCCTCCTCCTGGTTTCTGCATATTTCTGCCTTTCGAGATCCGAAAGAAGTAATATGAATTCAAATGAGTAGGGATGTGGAGTTTTGTCTGCTCATTCCCCATCAAGACCTGTGATTTGAGTAGGCAGTGGCTTTCCATCAACTGTAAAGGTTGACAGCCCGTAAAGTCTCATCTATCAACCAGTCTCTATTCATACCAACAACCTACGTCATCTCTACTCAAATTCCCAAACTTTAATTTCTCTGCTCCATTCCTCACCTCCCTACTCTCATTCACTCCTAATTTTACGTCCCTGTGCCATTGGCCTGGCCTTCTATCATTCGCTCTTTTCATGCACAATCCCATGCCACAAGAAAACGAGTTTTATCATTTCTATTAGAATTCAGCAAATGCTTGTATCTAGCACGTGTAGAGATAATCTGTTCTCCTTAAACTAAGGTAATAAAGTGAACAAAGTGAATTATTCAACGATGATGAGCTTTAAGCATCCCCGAGGAAGATGAAAGGCGTCCTAATTCCCTGTGACGACCATCTGCACAAGACTATTTACGTTATTGCTTACTGCATGTCCACACTTAAGTGACAGTTTGATCCACCGTCATTACAATGGGGGTCATGACACAAAACTGATCCTCCTCCCTATTTTCTGGCTGGTTCCTGGAAGTATCTATTTATAGTTCATGTTATTATGTGTGCTGCTTTCGAACACTACATCTGATCCAAACGATCCAAACGATTCTGTATTTCTAAACCATTAGACTTGCTTGACTTCTTCCTTTACACGAACACTTGGAATATGTATGTACCCGATCTGTGTGTGTGTGTGTGTGTGTGTGTGTGTGTTGCTCTCTCTCTCTCTCTCTCTCTCTCTCTCTCTCTCTCTCTCTCTCTCTCTCTCTCTCTCTCTCCGTGTGTGTGTCTTGTGCGTATCTGTGTCTGTGTCTGTCTGTCAGTCGATCTAATGGTCTGTTAATGGATAAAGAAACATAATTGGAATTCTCTTCCGACTTGGCTAACTATTGTCCTCTGGAGCCCCGAAGACATTGGAGGATCTCGAGTGTGTCCACTAATGCAAAGGCATTTTAGCACAAGTGATTTACTGTTTCAAGTTCATTATTGACTGTAGAACCATCAGGTACAGTGAATTGCTCATATTTCTCGCTCACTAATTATTTCACTAGTTTTTAGTCTGCAAGTCAGTGTTGACCACTATCTGGCACTGGTGTTGATCATGGCGGGCTCAGGAGGATGTGTGCAATTGGAACAACTGAGGTAGCGGGTGGTCAAACACTGTGTGGAGAGGTCATTTCGGGTGTGATCCTGCCTGGAGGACGGGTGTTCGAGTACAGTGGAAAAGTTCCAAAGGAGACCTGGAGGCAGCGAAGCGAAAATGACGTACGACCTGTCTCATGTCCGGTGCCGTCAGTCTGCTAGTCTGACACGGTGCCCGCAGGAAAACTGCCGAGCCTCCACCTCCGACAGCGCTAGAGCTGCCTTGTAAAGCCCTTGTGCATGTTTCCCGTGTGTGTTTCCATTGTACGTTTCCCTTGTGCGTTTCTCTTGTATGTTTCCCTTGTGTGTTTCTCTTGTATGTTTCCCTTGTGTGCTTTTATTGTATGTTTCCCTTGTATGTTTCCCTTGTGTGTTTCCCTTGTATGTATCCCTTGTATGTTTCCTTTGTATGTGTTTTTCTTGTGTGAGTTTTTCTTGTGGGTTTCCGCTGTATGTTTTCCTCGTGTATTTCCCTTGTATGTTTCACTTGCATGTTTCCCTTCATGTTTTTTCCTTGTGTGATCCGTTATGTGTGTTTCCCTTGTATGATTCCCTTGTGTGTTCCCCTTGTGTGTTTCCCTTGTGTGTTTCCCTTGTATGTTTCCTTCGTGTGTGTGTTTCCCTTGTCTGTTCCCTTGAGTGTCTTTCCCTTGTCTGTTTCTCTTGTGTGTGTTTCCCTTGTGTGTGTTTCCCTTGTGTGTGTTTCCCTTGTGTGTGTTTCCCTTGTGTGTGTTTCCCCTGTGTGTTTCCCTTGAATGTTTTCCTCTTGTGTGTTCCTTTGCGTGTTTCCCTTGAATGTTTCCTTCTTGTATGTTGCCTTTGTGTGTTTCCCTTGTGTGTGTTTCCCTTTTGTATATCTCTTGTGTATGTTTTCCCTTATGTGTTTCCATTGCATGTTTCTTTTGTGTATGTTTTTTTCGTACGTTTGCATTCTATGTTTCCCTTGTGTGTGTTTCTCGTGTGTATATTTTCCTTGTGTGTTTCCCTTGTGTATGTTTTCCTCATACGTTTCCATTGTATGTTTCCCTTGTATGCTTCCATAGAGTGTGTTTCCATTGTATGTTCCCTTGTGTGTGTTTCCCTTGTGTTTTCCCTTGTGTATGTTTCCCTCGTATGTTTCCCATTTATGTTTCCCTTGTGTGTTTCCCTTGTATCTCTCCCTTGTGTGTGTTTCCATTGCATGTTTCCCTTGTGGTTTCCCTTGTATGTTTCCCTTGTATCTTTCCTCTGTGTCTTTCCCTTGCATGTTTCCATTGCATGTTTCCATTGCATGTTTCCCTTGTGAGTTTCCCTTGTGGGTTTCCCTTGCATGTTTCCATTGCATGATTTCTTTGTGTGTGTATCTTGTGTATGTCTCCCTTGTGTGTTTCCATTCTATGTTCCCTTGTGTGTGTTTCCATTGCATGTTTCCCTTGTAAGTTTCTCTTGTGAGTTTCCCTCGTGTGTTTCCATTGCATGTTTCCCTTGTGTGTTTCTCTTGTATGTTTCCCTTGTGTGTTTCCATTCTTTGTTCCCTTGTGTGTGTTTCCCTTGCATGTTTCCCTTGTGAGTTTCCCTTGTGTGTTTCCCTTGTATGTTTCCATTGTATCTTTCTCTTGTGTGTGTTTCCATTGTATCTTTCTCTTGTGTGTGTTTCCATTGCATGTTTCCCTTGTGTGTGTTTCCCTTGCATGTTTCCCTTATGTGTTTCCCTTGTGTGTGTTTCCCTTGTATGCTTCCCTTATTTGTTTCCATTGAGTGTGTTTTCCTTGTATGTTTCCCTTGTATGTGTTTCCCTTGTATGTGTTTCCCTTGTATGTTTCCTTTGTGTGTGTTTCCCTTGTATGTTTCCCTTGTGTGTGTTTTCCTTGTCTGTTTCCCTTTTATGTTTCCCTTGTGTGCTTCCATTGTATGTTCCCTTGTGTGTATTTCCATGGCATATTTCCCTTGTATGTTTCCCTTGTGTGTGTTTCCCTTGTTTGTGTTTCCCTTGCATGTTTCCCTTGTGCGTGTTTTCCTATGTGTGTGTTTTCCTTGTGTGTATTTCCCTTGCATGTTTCCCTTGTAAGTGTTTCCCTTGTGTGTTTCTCTAGTGTGTTTCCCTTGTGTCTTTTCCTTGTATGTGTTTCCCTTGTATGTTTCCATTGAGTGCGCTTCCCTTGTATGTTCTCTTGGGTGTGTTTCCCTTGCATGTTTCCCTTGTATGTTTCCCTTGTGTGTGTGTTTCCCTTGCATATTTCCCTTGTATGTTTCCCTTGTGTGCATTTCCCTTGTATGTTTCCCTTGTGTGTGTGTTTCCCTTGCATGTTTCCCTTGTATGTTTCCCTTGTGTATATTTCCCTTGTATGTTCCCTTGGGTGTGTTTCCCTTGCTTGTTTCCCTTGTATGTTTTCCTTATGTGTGTTTCCTTTGTATATTTCCCTTGTATGTTTCCCTTGTGTGTGTTTCCCTTGTGTGCTTCCATTGTGTATGTTTCCCTTGTGTGTGTTTCCCTTGTGTGCATCTATTGTGTGTGTTTCCCTTGTGTGCTTCCATTGTGTGTGTTTCCCTTGTGTATGTTTCCCTTGTGTGTGTTTCCCTTGTGTATGTTTCCCTTGTATGCTTGTTTTCACTACACATTAACCGTAACTCTAACCATCCTGTGTAGTCACGCAAAACAACGCGAGGTTTTGAGCACATACAGCCCGTGCTGTCTTTTTATTGACACAATGACAGTGAGTCTTCGTGCCGGCCTGCATGCTCCATTTTCCTCGTTTTTCACAACAACCCCGTCACGACGCGAGAATGCGAAGCTCTCGGTTGCTATGATGACAAAAACGCTCTTACGTCTGGTGAGGCAAGGAAAGCCACGCGTCTTCGCCACTCTCACGACTGGGATGAAATCCAATCGCACTTCAACTAGTTTGTCGTGGCTCGGCGCCCAGTATTCCCCTGGAATCAATGCGGGTCAGGAAGTGCGCGCTAGAAGTTGCCGTTTTCACTTGTCCGGAACTTGCCTGCGAGCAACCCGACCCCTGCGATCGAGGACTCTATAAAAATAGAAGCGTAAAAATTTACCCGTGGTTGTCATGAATGAACTTGAGTCTACGTGTTGAGGACTTGCAAGATGGGAGTTCTGCAGAAGTGATAATCGAGTTCTTGCGTAACGCGCTGCGCATTGTGCCCTGAAGTGGAAGGTTTTTGAGGGTGTGAACGTGAGAGAGCACTCCTGCGCTAAGAGTCGTGTTTGGATTCAATGAGAATGTACAGAGAAAGGTACTCTTCTGAAGATGGTATAAACCGGTAGGTGACAAAAATTCATTTGTCATAAACTCGCTTCTTCGGTAGAAGATTTGTGGTTCAGTTAATCAAAATCAAGAGATTCGGATCGGCGTCACGCAGTGAAGTGCGCAACGCTGGCTGACATTTTCTATTATAAATTTGACATAATTCACATGAAATGGAAAGTGGGTGGAGGAGAGAGAGGGAGATGCTGAAAGAGGGCCTTGGGGGGGGGGGGGGGGGGGATGGGAGGAATGGGGATTGGGGGGGGGGGGGGGGGGGCTGAGGATGAGGGAAACATGGCTATTAAGGTTTCGTATTGCTCTTCATTCTTTCTAAGTTTTTTCCCTGTGTCGTTAAGCGCTCGCACTTTCATCAACCAAATGAAAACTTTCCACTTACATTTCTGCCCACAAGAACATTTTACGGACTTCAATCTCCTCAGTCTCCACCATTTCTCTCCGCCGAATTAGGTCTTTTCCCGTCCATAATCCGACGCACGTAAGGGAATCCCTTTCGTCAGCACAACTTTTTCTGCAGGAACTCTCACCCCACGCTACAGACCCTGCATGGCCTCTCACGTCGCATGGACGCGGGCAACAGCTGACCAAACTGGACGAACAACGCACGCATGCTTAGCCGACGAGGTGTGCTTCCTTTCTACCTACCCCGAATGTGTGCTAGATCCCACCCGTATGTGTGCTAGACCTCACCCGTACGGGCGCGCAGGCCCAGACGGAAACCATGTGGCAAAACCAAACAGGACCACCCTTGCTTTTTTAGAACGGACGACTACAGCAAAGAATGGCTGCCTGTAAATCTAACAAGGCACAACATTTGTAGGCAGACCATGGTCCCAGATCTCATTGGTAACCATGGCTTATTGTTTCGCTTCCGAACTCAACCTTGTGCGGTTTATTGCTAGCCTATCTGGGTTCTAAAACTCGCAAGACTTTCTCTGCGAACACTGCGATTGTGTAGGCGAAATTTTCGGCCGCAGTCAGTGACGCTGTAACGTATTTATATTCCATGTGCCGAGACTGAAGGCTTTTAAGGTTCGTTTCAAAGATATCAACAGACACGTTATTGTGGCCCATTTGGCAAAATTAAGCCACATTACGCCCCCTTTTTTTCTTCAAAACTTGAAGGAGACTAGCGATATGCAAAGATCAATATTGTCCGTGCTCTCCTACTAAAATTAAACGTTCACACAAATCCACACAATCAGGATTTTAGCGTTGCAGGGCACTATTTTCAGCCAAAAGAGAGCAGAATTTTTGCCAGGGTTTTGCATAGCCCTCCTCCTCCTCCTCCTCCTCCTCCTCCTCCTCCTCCTCCTCCTCCTCCTCCTCCTCCTCCTCCTCCTCCTCCTCCTCCACCTCCTCCTCCTCTCCCCCCCCTCCCCCTCCCCCCTCCTCCTCCTCCTCCTCATCCTCATCCTTCTCCTCCTCCTCCTCCTCCCTCCTCCTCCCCCTCCCCCTCCCTCCTCCTCCTCCTCCCTCCTCCTCCCTCCCTCCCCCTCCCTCCTCCTCCTCCTCCTCCTCCTCCCTCCTCCTCCTCCTCCTCCTCCTCCTCCTCCTCCTCCTCCTCCTCCTCCTCCTCCTCCTCCTCCCCCTCCTCCTCCTTTTCCTCCCCCTTCTCCTCTTCCTCTTCCTCCCCCCCTTCCTCCTTCTCCTTCGTTTTGTTTTGGTTATGGTTTTCGGGTTTTCATCTTAGTTTAACTGTGGTGTTCATCCAACAAGAGAAAACTTGCTGGAGAAACTATTGTTATTTATGTTGGCTACCAATGGTTACTCGTGACATTCACTACGCATCTGTGAAGATGAAGTCCGTGTTTTCTTCACTTTCTTTAAACGATGCAGCAAACTATTACTTATGGCAACGGGTGTCTACAGGCACCATACCGCTGTGGGTCGTTGTTACTTGGCTGTAAAATGTTAATTATCGCTGCAGGTTTTTCGGGAAGAGCGTTTTCCTGTGAAACAACTCCAGCACCCTCTTTTTGGAATTCCGGTTGTTATTTCTGTAGACTTTCCCGCCCTACGATTGTGACATAAAAGATGTCATCAAAGGCACGTGTTTGTGGTTTATAAAGGAATATCGATTTTTTTCTTCTGAAGTCGGTCAGTCTATAATATCAAATGTGAGTTTGCACATGTATGCGATTTGCGAGTTGACGGCATCGCTGGAGTTTTCCACGAATATGTGCACTGCGGTAATCTGGGTTATTCGTAACAGAGTTTGCCTTGATGTTAACCTGACACTGTCACACAGTCACAGTTGATGCTGTCTCTTCCCGCAATGGGAACAACCAGCACACGATGAAATCAGTGAAGATTCTCATCTTGGCTGACGATATTCGGCGTCAAACGTGCATGTATCTGAATGTCGTCATGTGGCATTGCAATAGAGGAAAATGAGGGGAGTTCTGTCAAAATCTTATTTTGGTAACAATTATCACTTCAAGACCGGGAAGTGGGGTGGGGATTGGGATGGGGTAGAGTTAACCATGCACTACCACTTGCAATATGAGCTGAATGTACGCGCGTATTCGGACTTAAAACTGCTTCTTCCGCCTTTCTGCTATACAGCGTTTGTTGTAAAAAGCGCTAGCATACTTCCTTCTGTGTAATTCAATTTTACATTGCTGGATGATGATCGAAGGTGTTTGAAGTGGTCCTCTTTTTCTTCCCACGTTATGAACCAGTGCAGCCTGGACAAAGCCGACACCTCAGGCGTTCGATGAGCACTCAAATGCGTGCCTTCCTAGCACGCAAGTGACAAACATACACGCACCAACAACAAAAATCTGCAAATCCAAGTTTTCGACAGCGGGCTAGGTGAGATCTCACCGCGCGCTAAATGAGGTGCCGATTGCGAGCCTTTCTACTCTGTCACACGAAACCCACGTCAGTCCTTTGATATTGGACTCGCTTCCCCAACTCCTAGAAGCTGCCTGCCTGTGAATGCTGGGTGCAAGGAAGACAGATCCTGTTTGACAAAGACGTTTTGGGGCCGTACCGTTCCGCTCTACCGGGCTCGCGTTCTCTTTGAAGGTGATTTGACAGACGCTGCATCGCCTCAGCGATTGAATGGTTGCATGATTGATTGAGTTTTCCACAGCCGTGTGTACGCCTCATCGATTACGTGTCCTTGCGCGACTGATGACTGTTTGGTGGAGCGCTTGTGTTTTGCCAGGGTGGGGCAACAGTGCAGTGTGTGCCCTCGAGCGAATCCGTCATTCTTCATCCACAACTGAATCCACTTCAAATTTTAAAAAATCTCCTTCTTCAAGCCCAATTATATCCCAATTTTTGTTTGCATGTGTTTTTGCTGTTTGTGTATCTGTCTGTGTGAGTCTATAACAACTCTCTCTCTCTCTCTCTCTCTCTCTCTCTCTCTCTCTCTCTCTCTCTCTCTCTCTCTCTCTCTCTATCGTTCCTTAATTTTCCCATCATGGAAACCAGTCGATACCCATTTGTGGTTTACAGAATGCAGATGATGAACAGCCTGACCAAGTCTAATATCCAGTGAATGAGCCAGTGATCTGGGTGCACTACAGCTTATTCAGGCCACTGTGTGATTATGTGACATGAATTATGGTGGCTGTACCTCTTTGGAATGCTGTCCAGGAGCGCATTTGCGGTTAGCCAAAACCTGCTGAGGCAGATCTGATTGGAACTAAATGTTTCAAAAGGCACATATTAGATTTAAGGAAAACTGAGAAGAGTGGTCTTTTATGGATGCACTAATTAATGCACATTTGTGAACCCTGGAGGAACAAAGTATGAAAAATTCTACATTTCATACAACATAGTTATTAGATAGGAATGCCCATCAAACAATTTATTTTTTATAGTTTTCGTGTAGTTTCTTTTTTAAGTAGGATCGGATTAGAAAAGACTCAACATCGTAGGCTTGATAATGCTGATAGACGAATGCGGATGCTATACCGTTTTTGACTTGATAAAAATAACCAGTATTAATGATGTCAGGTGTCATTCTGATCCGCTCCGTGAGTCAGCATGTTGATAGAATCCTACATCACCTCCGAACAACGATGCGTTACAACCCTGAGACCACTCCCCAGAGTTCAGTATCGTTTTGTCAGCTTGTCAGGAAGCAGGAAGAATTTGAAATGTGTAATTCATCTCTTGTAATGTGCATGACCAAAAAGTTGTGTGAGAAATCCTTATGCACAGAAAAGCTATACAATATTTCATTGGCGAGACTATCAGAAATGTGTGAGGGAATTTCGAGAGTCTAGATATTGACTCAGATCATTTTTTTTCGTATTTTTTTTTAAGCGTCATATGTGTGTATTACAAGAATCAATCGCCAATTTGGATGATTCGTGGTACTTGGTATGCCTTCTGAAAGATAGGTGGTTGCGTCTCTGAGGAAGCCTGCTGGTATAGGATTCGAATAGAATATGCTGTGTTATAGCTGTCTGCTCTTTATGTTTTTCTTCGAAGCTCCTGCCCTCCGTTTCCTGGCCTTGTCGTGGTAGCGTGTTAACCACGGTATTTTTTGTAAACACTGCTCTGTATTGATTTTGTGGGGAACTTTTCCTTGTTGCTTTCTATGTTTCATGGCCGTTTGTGGTGGGGTGTACAGAGACCTTGATATTTTACCCCGCTTAACACATATAAAACCAGGCGCCCTCAGACCCACGATTCGTTTTCACGGTTCTAATCTACTGCTCACTACTCCAACATTAACTCTCGATAGCCTCTTTCTTTTCTCTTCTCTGCTCTCTCTCCCTCTCTCCTCTCTCTCTCTCTTCTCTCTCCTCTCCCCATATGTGTTGATCAGTGTCCCAGTGCTCTGCACTGTAATGCCGATGTGCTTCATCTTTACCTTTGGCTGTTCATTTGTCATAGAACTCATCCAGACCTGTGTGTTATACAGCAGTCACAGTCTTAGCAATTTGCCAGTTGTCTACCTAAAACTACAGAGAAAAATGTCCCTAAAAAAAACCATTGGGACTGCTATATTGATATAGTCCACGACATTTTTACCTCGAGGTGTTGCGAATTGGGTTGCACCTCCATAAAAGTGAGCTTGTTCCGATCTTGCACAGCCAATACAAGCAAGTAGCCCATCCTGCTCAGCTAGAACATGCATGTCAAGAGGAATTTTCCCCGTGGATCAATAAACAGGGGAGTCGTTTAGTTAACTCCTATCGGACTCAAAGTATGGGGGTAGGTCCCCCCCTGCTATCCCCCATAAAGAGCTAGCGAATTTTGTTCTTGTGTGGGGCGCTGTCCGTGTTCTTCAAAGCATACATGCCAAGAATGGTGGACACGGTACAACGTTAGTGATAAAACACTACGCTGAACTGCTGGACTGGCGATGCGGTGTGCAGTTCGGGGTACAACTTGCCCGATGTGGACACACGACTGGACAGGAGTCAGCCTTCTGCTGTTGTGCACAGCCACAAATCACAATCCAAAGGCCTCGTATTTTGTCACCACATCAACATGCTCTCTCCACTCAGTCGTGCTCTTTGTTCCCCGATACGAATACACTAACCAGACGGAAGTAGCCACTTGTGCGTACTACTTTCCAGCCACACAGTCTGCAAATCTGTTGTCATCCATCTGCCTTGTCTCCATATCTAACGAAATCTGATGACTCGTTGACCACTACAGTGTGTTCTTTCCCCCCGATAAGATGTTGGGATATTCGTTCTAACGTCGCAGTTGGACCTATGTCCATAGTCCCTTTGGTTAAGGGCAATCCATGTACTTACTTAGCGGTTAAGCAAGCCAAGCTAAGCATGGTTTCTTTTTTGGCTAGATGTCTGGCATGCCACCTTGAAGCTCTCTCCCCGCCCTTCCCCGGACTATATTTCATTATACGGAGCCACAAAACAAAACCTGTGCTGTGATCTAGGGGCGCCTCCCTGCCTGCTCCTAGAGTGTGCGCCTCCTACACAACACGTCCCCCTGAATTTAGCACCGTAGGACCAATAGTCATCGGAGACGGAGATACGGAGAACATATAGCCGCTCTACGTGAACAGATTTGCGATCACAAGGTCACAACCAAAATTGAGGAGTTGTACGCATTTACAGATACAGCACGCTTAGCGTTGACAATGTTGCGTTACTGGTGCTACACCTGATTAGGATCCGTTCACTACTCAAATCTGGACCATGTACGTCGGGAGAATCAGAAGCGGCGACCTGCGGATCGGGTACACGGGACTGGGCATCACACAGCACATTTAAATGTTCACATATTATATCGTAAACGACTTACATGCTCTCGGGAGAAGATCCATAAGAAAAATCTAGCGCACGGAGATAGCACAAGACTTGAATGAAGGGATCAAGGGTACCTTTTCATTTTCTAGGAGGGCCGAAGATTTTACGGTCCCTTTCGTGGTGTCGTGCCTGAAGGAGTGAAACAGTTCTACAAAAGGTGGGAACAGAGACCCCCAGAGTATCAACGTCTATGAAGGCGGTCTTTCTTTGCTACATGGATACGCCTGCCACGAGACACTTTAGCCCTCACTTCATGCCGTCGAGTGCGGTCGGAAGTCTCGAAGACTCAGAAGAGCCAAGTGGACAAGAGGCAACGGGAGCGAGCACTGGAGGAGGTATTCGTAGGCCTTAAGAGAATACACAAAACATTATGACCATCGCCTCAGCTGAAACGTAACCGAAGAGATAAAAGGACTATGCTCCATGTCCAGAATGATATT
>JAWQFJ010003136.1:72927-76767 GCA_034096865.1 Theodoxus fluviatilis | reverse complement strand
ATTTCTCGATATGACTATTAAAAATAATCGGAGGAGAGTCATCTGGTGTTGGAAGGGGACATAATAAAGGGATGAGTGTGCCATGGGAAGTGGATGTGATAAACAGGTAAGGGAATGATAGGGCGGCCGGGCGGCCAGGGTGTCTCAATGACCTGTTTTGCATACTTTTTCTTTCCTCGTTGTTTTGTGCTGATTGGCTGTTGTGGAATCGTGACACGGACTTTTCGGACGCAACAGCTCTTCGCGCTCAAGATTTGCAAGAAAAGTTCGTCTGAAGAATATGTCTTCTTCTTCTTGTCGATCCTAGATATTGCGCCAGTCGCCCACAGAAATGCGCTGTTCTCCGCATCTCCTCCAGGTTGCCATAGAGTTTGCTCCTCACTTGGTGTCGGGTCTGGCACTGGCTCTCTGAGGGCATCATGGTGATATGTTCTCACCCTATATAGAATAGGTCTGTTTCCAACTCACGCGCAAAGGATACTTGATCCTATTTATAGGTGCCCACAACAGAAAACCGCGCGAAATAAGTAATAGCTTGCGACCAATCACCGCCCGGCTTCGCACAGGATTCAGACTCGTGTAATCAGACTCATTTCCCCCTCATTTTTTCCAACAAAAAAATCCACGCTCTTTCTGTAGAGGTCTAAAACAACCATTTATATGTGGATTAAAACCTGAACTTCACAAAGGATATGGGGGTGATGATTCCTCGTTCTAAATCGAGTAGAATATATCAAATCTGCTAAAGTTAAAATCGTGTTGTATCTCAATTTGACCCAAGTATCCAGTGACTCAGTTGGCGAATTCGGATTGTGTAATCTCCTTTTAAAACTTGCTCGGCTTTTTTTAAAATGCAGTCTCCATATGAATGACCGCCTACATTTCTGGGACTATCACCTGAAATGGAATTAACAAACAAACGATCGAACGAACGAACAAATGAATGAATGAATGAATGAATGAATGAATGAACGAATGAATGGGTGAATGAAGCTCACAGCTTTATCAGCCTGTGTAGGCCATGTAATGCCACTGATGACGAAATCCCTCAAACCAAGTATGAGTAGAAGCACGTCATTAAGACCACGATTTAACCAGTTATTCACATTTCACCGATCACATAGGAAGACGAGATGCATCCCTTCTCATCCCCAACCCACAGGGGGGGGGGGGGATCTGGTGTGGAAACCAGGTTTTTAGGGGGGAAAAGAAGAAAGAGTGAACGCTGTCAAGAGCATAGAGTTCCGGCGAGCCCAGCGCCTGCTTGGAAAATCGCCCAATGCAAGCAAACAAATTGCAGATCCTCGTTAGCTATTTTTCGAAATCAAAAGGCTTTATAATGAATACGTTTCAATGGTCTCCTTCGTAACGTGGAGAGGTAGGGTTTTTCCCAGCTTAAACCAGGGAAGCTGAAAATCCAAATCCGACACTCGGTTTCTTATCAAGTCTTTACTGAGCATTGTTGTACATGACCTACTCAGACACCTCTGCATGTTTCCACCTTTTTTTCTTTTTTTTTGGGGGGGGGGGGGTGGGGGGGGGGGAGGTGGGGGGGTCTGACAGGGAAGTAAAAAGCCTTGCTATAAAAGTCGTAGTCTTTGTTATAACAGTTAAAAAAAAATGTTTCTGTCAAGGGACATATATGAGAGTTTTTTCTTGCGGCAGAAACGGCGTTGCTCTCCATCAACTGGGGCTTGTAGCAGTCAAAATAGTTTCCCGGTGAAAACAGTTTCCGGAAGTCATCACAGAGTTATCTGCTCGGCTCTCTCTTTATGCGATTTACCGCTCCTGCACGTGTTCTTCGCATGGAATATATCCCGACAAACGACGCATTAGTTGCTTTACGAATTTTTGTGTTTTTGGTGCATTTGTGTAGTTTAACACATAATGTAGCGTTCAAAAAAGTTTTTCCCCGTGCAAAGCCGTCTCGCCTGCCGGAAATAATATGGCAGTCACCTCCCTGTAGTCTATTTTTAGTCTGGTTTTATAAAACGCGTCCGTTGACTGACTTGGCACGCCCGGGGAGTTATGCTAAGATCCGGCCGCGTTAATATATCTGCGTTTTGTGACAAACGTCTTGCTCGGCGGTACTGTACTCCATGCACCTTAACAGCCCGCGTGATTCGGGTGTAATCTTAAGCTAAACGACGTTCCGAATGTTTCCGACTTCGACCATTTCAGCAGCGCCAATAAACGTCGTTTAGCTTAAGATTACATCCGAATCACGCGGACCGTTAAGGTGCATGGAGTACAGTACCGCCGAACAAGACGTTTGTCACAAAACGCAGACATATTAACGCGGCCGGATCTTAGCATAACTCCCCGGGCGTGCGAAGTCAGTCAGGCGGAGTGGCGGGTGCCGTCTCTTTTTAGAGTTGAATTCTCAGCACGTCCCGAGCAGATAACTCTGCGATGACTTCCGGAAACTGTTTTCACTGGGAAACTATTTTGACCGCTACAGGGCTCCCTGTGCTTTTTGGGGTAAGAATCGACATCCCCCTCTCCCCTCCCCTCTCCCCCTACCCCACCACCACCACCACCCCCATCCCCCCTCCCCCTACCGCACCCTTACCCCCCACCCCCTCCCCCCTCCTCCTACCCCACCCCACCCCCTCCCCCCTCTCCCCTACCTCACCCCTACCCCCCACCCCCATCCCCCCTCCCCCTCCCCCTCCCCCACCCTAACCCCCCACCCAATCCCCCTCCCCCTCCCCCACCTCGACCCCCTCCCCCCTCTCCCCTACCCCACCCTCCCCCCCACCACCCCACCCCCACCCCACCCCCACACCCCCTCCCCCCTCTCCCCTACCCCACCCCCAACCCCCACCCCCCACCCTAACCCCCCACCCCATCCCCCTCCCCCTCCCCCCCCTCCCCCCTCCCCCCTACCCCACCCCCTCCCCCTCTCCCCTACCCCCCCCCCCACCCCCTCCCCCCTCTCCCCCCCCTCATCCCCTCCCCCTCCCTCTCTCCCCTACCCCCCCCCCTCCCCCCACCCCATCCTCCCTCCCCTTACCCCACCCTCCGCGTCTTCACGTGTTTTATAGAAGTCGATAACAAAGGACGTCGAAACATGATTTCCCCTTACCCTTACCAGCTCTGGTGATATTCGCGACCAATGGCCTCAATTAGTCTACGAAGGTTGGTGAATCATCATGTTTCACTCAATTTAACAACTGTGCTTGCATGAGATAAATATGGTAACGCTTTCAAGCGAATTCGCACCATTTGTTCCATGCAAATGCTTGATTGTTACGATTTTTGTTGCATGGCTGATCTGGCGCGGAAATATATTATCTCAGTGTAACAGGGTGACCAAACTTTGCTGACTTTGCTTTCTGTGCATGACCCACTCCTATTTTCCAGTCTGTCATCATGTGGTCAGTTCGGCTGCCCACTCAGCACTGTTTTTCTTTCATTGTAAACATCCTCTCCAATTCCATTCCCACACCAGACTCTTGGACACAAATGCCTACTGAAGCCATACCCTCCCATGCCAGCCTCGCCTTTCAATGCCTCTTTGCACTTGCACGCCTTAGTGTCACCACTCTGTTTCTTCTGGACATCTGACCCCTTCCAAGTTCTTGGAAAGCAGATGCCCACTCTGCCCCCCCCCCCCCCCCCCCCTCTTCCCACGCATTCCTGGTACCACTCAACATCCCGCACTCTCTCCGTCCCATGCCAAGCCTTTCTCTTGACCCCTCCCCGGATCCCGGGGTTTTCCGGTTTTATGGAATATATTGAGGTGACCGCTTGTGCTTAGAGAGAGTAGAGTAGAGCAGAATAGAGTACGGACTCATTCTTGCAGCTACTGAATAAATGGATGAACGGGGAACCGAC
>JAWQFJ010003136.1:50427-70427 GCA_034096865.1 Theodoxus fluviatilis | reverse complement strand
ATTTATGTGCTTGGAAAGGGGACACCACTCCAGATTGAAAGTGCTGGGCTTCCTGCGCCGAGGGCAAGCTTTGTGTGCTGAGAAGTAGGTTGTGTTTTGACCTCTTTTTCTTCCCCTTCCTCTTCGTCTTCCTAACCTTGCCTTCGGGGTTTTTCCATTCCTCTGCGCGCTTCCCTCGGGAAGTCTCTCTGTACATAATGCCAGGTGTGCACAGTGAAGAATTTTTTGGCTGGCAACGAGGAAAATGTTAATACGATTATCTCAATTTTAAGAAGTTTTCTTCATCTTTTGTCCTTATTCATTTGAAAAAAGTTTGACAACGTTGATTTCGACTATCAATCTTTCTAACACCCCCACCCCCACCCCCTTCTCACTAGCCACCAGCCCCCACCCCATCCTCCCCGGCCCATCCTTTCCTCACCCTCATCTCCACCCCCAACCCCTGACCCCACCTACCCCGTCGCTCAGAGTTTGAAAAAGAAAACACTCGCCAAATGACATCCAGTTTTCACAAACAGGTGCACACAACAGCCACGCTCAAACTCTGCTTTAACACACACAGTCAAACCGGAAAACAGACAGCTAGCATACAGACACACTGGAAGACAGGGCATCGGACAAGCTGGCAGGTGGATAGACAGGACAGGCTCTAGGTACGCACACAGGCGTTTTTTCAAGCTAGCAGGAAGAGAAGCAGGGGAAATGTTGGCAGGCAAGCAGGTAGAAAGGTAAGCAAACAGGAAGGCAGGTTTCTACGCATTTGAAGAAGGCACCCTAACATGTACGCACTATATTCCACATGTATGGCATTAGTAATACGAGTGTATGAGTTATGATCATTTCACGCATTTGCTGCATGCTGTCACGTTCAGATGCCATCCGCTTTGTTGTGTTCCGACTTTTCGCCTTCGTCAAATCCTGTGGTTACGAGGGTTCTTCTAGCTTGCGCCAGAAAGTAGAAGTCCGAATCCAGTGGTCGTCATCGAAAATGTTTTATTTGTGCCTTTGTCAATTCACAGCAACACAGTCAGTTAACAGGATTACCATAACTGCATTTCATTCTCGGGCTGGATCCAGTGAGGACACAGTTACTGTTATCCGCGCGGCTCACGCGTCGCCATGGTGTTGTCACATGTCGTCTGTCGTGCTCTCCCACTGGAACGCTGTGTCACACAAGTAGGCCTATACTCTCTGAAGTAAACCGCATTCTAGGCCACAAAACTCGTCGAGGACTCAACCCTTTTGAAGGAGGATTTGTAGCACTGTTGCTTACTTTCACCTACCTTCTCCTCTCGCTCTCGCCTGGCTTCGGTCACACTCCACTTGCGGGCTTATATACTTTTTGCAGGTTCTCTAGAATCATTGAGAAACGACTAGAATGCAAAAGAACGCAGCCAAAGATTCCGTCCCCCAAAATACGTACAGACAGATACCGGCGACTCTTTTATACATGTAGCAACTGCAATAAGTATTTCAAACTCTAGCTAGTCTAGCTAGCACTGCAGTCTAGTCCCAATCTCTTGCGATGCAGCCCTTTACCTTCCTCGTCGTTTTTCAATTCCCTGATTATAACGTTCTGGCATATTTTATGGGTTTGTTTGTTTGTACATAATTAGTCATTATTCTACCAGTGATATGTAACTTTAATTTCCTGTTTGAATGAAGAAAATATTTGTTATGTTGTGTCATGTCATATCATCATGACATGTCATGTCATGTCATGTCATGTTATGTCATGCTATGTTATGTTATGTCATGTCATGTCATTCATGTCGTCGTGTCGTGTCGTGTCGTGTCGTGTCATGTTATGTTATGTCATGTCATGTTATGTTATGTTATGTTATGTCATGTTATGTTATGTTATGTTATGTTATGTTATGTTATGTTATGTTATGCTATGCTATGCTATGTTATGTTATGTTATGTTATGTTATGTTATGTTATGTTATGTTATGTTATGTTATGTTATGTTATGTTATGTTATGTTATGTTATGTTATGTTATGTTATGTTATGTCACATCATGTTATGTTATGTCATGTCACATCATGTTATGTTATGTTATGTTATGTTATGTTATGTTATGCTATGTTATGTTATGTTATGTTATGTTATGTTATGTTATGTTATGTTATGTTATGTTATGTTATGTGATGATATGTTATGTTATGTTGTGTCATGTCATGTTATGTCATATTATGCTCTGTCATGTTATGTTATATTATGCTATATGTCATGTTATGTCATGTCATGTTAATGTACTTGATCTTCAAAGCATCTGGAAGTGACGTCACGTGATATGTCACAGCGGATCCACTCTGGCATAGTCACGTTACCAAGCAACGGCCTTGTGGAGGAGACAGCCAGGCGTAAAGGCTGGAAAGGGCCACGATGCTCTGACACAAGCCAGCACCTTTACAGCAGCTGCATTGACCTTTCACACGCCTTACACTTACAGCGTGTAAACCACATCTGCTAACAGCACGACTGCGTGCTTAAACGATAGAGATGTGAGGGTTGTAAAAATGTAAGGGATCTCGAACTTGTTAGGCTGCATAAGGTCCTCTAAAGCGAATAGAAAAGAAAGTTACATATAGAGGGGAAAGGTTTTCCTGTGCATAATCATATTTATACGAGATAGTTTGTTTAAGTTCATTTAAACTATGAAAAATGTGTACAGTACATGTACATGTATATATGGATGTGGCTGTAGTTCTGTGTATATTGTTCCATTACGAATGACATGTATTGAACGAAGTGAACATAGAAAACACACACACACACACCTATCTTTTTTTAATATGAAATTTAATTACCATCACCTCTCTCTCTCTCTCTCTCTCTTTGTCTGTCTCTCTCTCTCTGTCTGACTGTCTGTCTGTCTGTCTCTGTCTGTCTGTCTGTCTGTCTGTCTCTCTCTCTCTCTCTCTCTCTCTCTCCCTCTCTCTCTTTCTCTCTCCCTCTCTCTGACTGTCTCTCTTTCTCTCTTTCTCTCTGTGTCTCTGTCTCTCTGTGTCTCTGTCTCTCTGTGTCTCTGTCTCTCCGTGTCTCTCTCTGTCTCTCTCTTTCTCTCTGTTTGTCTCTTTCTCTGTCTCTCTCTGTCTCTGTCTGTCTCTGTCTGTCTGTCTGTCTGTCTCTCTTTCTCTTTCTCTCTCTCTCTCTCTCTCTCTGTGTCTCCCTCTCTCTCCCTCTCACTCTGTCTCTCTTTCTCTCTTTCTCTCTGTGTCTCTGTCTCTCTGTTTCTCTGTCTCTCTGTGTCTCTCTCTGTCTCTCTCTTTCTCTCGGTTTGTCTCTTTCTGTCTCTCTCTGTCTCTGTCTGTCTTTGTCTGTCTGTCTGTCTGTCTGTCTGTCTGTCTCTCTTTCTTTCTCTCTCTCTCTCTGTCTCTCTCTCTCTCTCTCTCTCTCTCTCTCTCTCTCTCTCTCTCAGGTTCAAGGGCACTCGGCACTGCTCTGCAGAGGTTTGGTCTCTCGAAAGATACTCTGCGATAGAGAAGGTTCAAACATTTGCTGGGAAAAGGTTTCTTGGATTAGACCTCAAAACTCCTAACCACATGATATATGGGCATCTTGGGAGGTTTCCCTTATACATCGAGAGTTGCATTAGGGCACTGAAACACTGGCTTAAACTAAGCAAGAAGAAGGCTGCCCCAGCAAACTTAGTTAATGTTGTGCTATTTCCACATTGCGGATGATATAAACTGGTCTGCAGCAATTAAGCAAGGTTTATATTATAGAGACTCGGATTTGGTTTTGTATGGCTCTATGGTGGTGTGTTAAATGTAAAAAGTTTTGTTTGTGCCTTCAAGCAGAGACTTAGAGATTGCTTTTTCCAAGAATGGCGCTCAATAACTCGAGCAGCGACAGGTAAATGTGGTATTCGTCCTTCAAAGATGATTCGGCCATGGATGAATGAATACCATTAACATGCCATTAACATGAAGACATTTCGCGATGCATTAATCCGTATAAGATTTGGAGTGAATGGCCTTCAAACGAATTGGAGATACAAAGGTATTGCAACATTTGCATTGCCCTTTTTGTAGACAGATGGAAGACGAGAAACATTTTGGGTTGATTTTGCCTCGTCTATGATCACATGAGAAAGAGATACATAAGACAGATGGAGAGCAAATGCCCGTGTCTGAGATTCGGCACATCACTAATAAAATGTGCAGAAATAAGAAGTACGCGAGCACTTGCAATGTATGTTAACTATGCACTGAAGTTTAGAAAAGGAAAAATAGTAAGCGCATTAGACAATCGCATCTCTACAGAGTGAGGATTGCAAGACACGCTTAGACAGGTGGTTTATTTCGATCAAATGATATAACAATGTCTACTTGTATAACTTGTATTTGCAATGGGCCGATGGCCTCAGCAGTCAAAGTTAAATTCAGTTCAGTTATCGCTGTTTGTGTCTCTGTCTCTCTCTGTCCCTCTCTGTTCTTATATTTTCTTTAAAACACGTCTTTTTCTGTCTCTTTACTATAAGCAGTACTGCCTAGTTCACCACTCTTGTGAAATAAGTTTATTCATTTCGCTTCAGATCAGTTCAATTCAATTCATGCAGTCTCAATCTGTCTCTCTCCGTCAATTTCATTTTCTGCATCCTGAATCTATGAATGTATGAGCGTGCGTGCATGCGTGCCTGCGTGCATGCCTGCCTGTCTGCCTGCCTGTCTGTTGATCGGCCTGTCTGTCTTTCTGTCTGTCTGTCTGTCTGCCTGCCTGCCTGCATGTCTGCTTTCCTGCCTGCCTGCCTCTGTATGTGTGTGTGTGTGTGTGTGTGTGTGTGTGTGTGTGTGTGTGTGTGTGTGTGTGTGTGTCTGTTTGTATGTCTGTGTGTGTGTGTGTGTGCGTGTGTGTGTGTGTGTGTGTGTGTGTGTGTGTCTGTGTGTGTCTGTCTATTTGTCCGTCTCTCCGTGTATCTGTCTCTATATGCGTATGTGTGACTCTGTGTGTGTGTATGTGTGTGTGTGCGTGCGTGCGCGCGCGTGTGTTTGTAACTGTGTGTGTGTGTGTGTGTGTGTCTGTCTGTCTGTATGTATGTATGTCTGTCTGTCTGTCTGTCTGTCTGTCTGTCTGTCTGTCTGTCTGTCTGTCTGTCTCTCTCTCTCTCTCTCTCTCTCTCTCTCTCTCTCTCTCACACACACACACATACAGACACACAACCAGACACAGACGCACACATAAACTCACACACACGCGCACACACACACACACACACACACACAAACACACACACACACACACACACACACACACACACACACACACATACTCACACTCAAACACGCACACAGACACACACACATACTCACAGACTCAAACACACAAACACACACACACACGCGCACACACACACACACTCACACACACACACAAACACACACACACACACACACATACTCACACTCAAACACACACACAGACACACACACATACTCACAGACTCAAACACACAAACACACACACACACACACACACACACACACACACTCACACACACTCGCACACACACACACACATGCACGCACGCACGCATGCACACACACATTTGCACACACACTCGTGAGCGCGCGCACGCACGCATGCACATACACACACTGACACACACACTGACACACACACACACACTGACACACACATACACACACACACACACACACACACACACACACACTAACACACACGCACTCGCACACACACACACACACGCACGCACGCGCGCGCGCAACATACACACACATGCACGCACGCATGTATGCACACCCACACACACACTCGGGCGCGTGCGTATAGGCACGCATGCACACACACACACGCACGCACACACGCACGCACACACACGCGCGCGCACACACGCACACACACATGCACGCACGCATGCATGCACACACATACATACTCGTGCGCGCGCGCACGCACGCATGCATACACACACACGCACGCACGCACACACAGACGCACACACACACGCACACACACACAAGTACACACACGAGTACACACTTTGAGATGGATTGGTATTAGGAGTGAGATTTTGACGATGACGATGACGATGATGATGATGACGATGACGATGACGATGACGATGACGATGACGACAACGATGACGATGACGATGACGATGACGATGACGATGACGATGATGATGATGATGATGATGATGATGACGACGACGACGAATTACTTGCAACGTTTACAAGGAAAGAAGCATTTCCTTCATATATTCAAGAGATGGAAACCAGCATAATGAGCTCCTTGCACATAGGCCTACCTTTCTTGCACATAGGCCTACTTTTCTTGTACATAGGCCTACTTTTCTTGTACAAAGGCCTACTTTTCTTGCACATAACCCTACTTTTCTTGTACATAACCCTACTTTTCTTGCACATAACCCTACTTTTCTTGCACATAGGCCTATTATTCTTGCACATAATTCTACTTTTCTGGCACATAGGCCTACTTTTCTTGCACATAGGCCTACTTTTCTTGCACATAAGCCTACTTTTCTTGCACATAAGCCTACTTTTCTTGCGCATAGGCCTACTTTTCTAGCACATAGGCCTACTTTTCTTGCACATAGGCCTACTTTTCAGTCCTGCAAAACGCGCCCGCATCACCTGAAATGATTTTTTTGGTAGCCGCACTGCATTTGCCTTCATTAATATTTGTCTGAAAACAATGCGATTCCCAACCTTTTGAGAACTTATAGGTTGGAATTCCTGAATAAGGAGGGACTTTCTGTCAGCACCCACATTTCTTACTCGTTTAGTGATTTAGCCATTAAGAAACAGATTCTGACAAAGTTTAATTATTTCTAGACCATATACACCTCGTATAGATGGGCTTGAACTTTCTTCTTCCACCAAAGAAATTTTTTAACGAATGTTTTGACTGAAATGTCAAACACTTTGTAGTTCATGGCAACTTCATAATAGTGAAGATAAAGCTCAACTCCGCAAGAGGCGAACCCGAGGATTGAACCACAAATTTCTGCATTGTAACCAAGACGGTTTAACCTGCCGTCCCAAACCACCCGAGCAGAAATGATCGGAGAAGGACCCTTGCACTCAGGCTGCTGGCGGCAGCGTCTTCTCCCAGGACAGATCATGTCGGCCTATTGCCTGACAACACTTCTCTTTCTCTCTGTCTCTCTCTTTCCTCTCCTTTTCCCCCCCTCAACCTGCCAAGTAGCCCCACAGCCCACGACGTTCCTCTACGATCCTTGGCTTGCGGCCAACGTAGCCCTAGCGCGAGATCATCTAGCTCGACGACGGGGCAGACAGACAGACGTTGCAACATGTGACCGGCTTGGCCGCCAGGCTGCGCAGACTAAGCATTGCG
This sequence comes from Theodoxus fluviatilis, assembly GCA_034096865.1. Lineage (NCBI taxonomy): Eukaryota > Metazoa > Mollusca > Gastropoda > Cycloneritida > Neritidae > Theodoxus > Theodoxus fluviatilis. The sequence goes on along the minus strand of JAWQFJ010003136.1, from coordinate 63,078 downwards.
CACCTCACACTCTAGTGATGGCGGTGGAAGTATTACATGAATGAGGAGCGGAGAGCGACTGCCGCATGTATGACCGCTCTGGGACCGCCCCCCGGGCTTGGAAGGGAGGCCAGGGCGCTGCCTGTCCCAGCCATTCCTCGACATGCTCTTTTGCTTCGGACTCTTCGGTAAGGGGCACTGATCGCGCGACCTCAAAAAACCTCCCCCGACTTTTCTCGTAGCACTTCCGGCCCGAGTGCAACCCCTCCCCCCCCTTCCCCGGCACCCCCTAACCCCCCTACTCTCCCTCCCCGTCTCCTCTCTCCTCTCCTCTCTCTTCTGAACTCTCGTGCAACCCCTCCCCTTCTCCTCGTCTCTCCTCTCTGCTCCAGTCTCCACCTTACCCTCTCTTTATTTCTTCCGAGACTGCGCTGAACGTCTGGATGCAAGTGTGGGTTTTCTTGTCTTTTCCAGCGCTGCTCCTCTACAACACTGTCGTCGCCAACGGTGAGTACTGCCAGTTGTCTGTCTGTCTGTCTGTCTGTCTGTCTGTCTGTCTGTCTGTCTGTCTGTCTGTCTGTCTGTCTGTCTGTCTGTCTGTCTCTGTCTGTCTCCCTGTCTCTGTCTCTGTCTCGCTGTCTGTCTCGCTGTCTGGGTGTCTGTCTGTCTCTCTGTCTCTATGTCTGTCTGTCTCTCTGTCTCTGTCTGTCTCGCTGTCTGTCTCTCTGTCTGCTCCTTCTCGTTATCGTTTTCTTCCTCGTCGCCGGTGTCTCCCTCTTCTCCCCTTACTCTGGATCTTTCTTCGTCCTCGTCTGTCTCTCCCACCCTTCATGCCTTCTTCCCGGTCTTTGCAGCGAATATCGGTTGTGTCGTCTGCTCTGGGTTTGCCTTTAGAGCGAGGTCGTCCGACTTTCCTGCTTACTGTCTGAGAGAGGAGAGGGGTGTGTTACAGGGACAGGGGGTGAGGGCAAGGTGGTGGTGGTGGTGGTGGTGGTCACAGAGAGTTGTGAGGAGTGGGGTTTGCAGTGTGCGTACGTGTGCCGGTCAGTGTGTCCTCGTCTGATTCCGCGTCGACTGGACCCCCCCCCCCCCCCTCCCACCCCACCATCACCCCACCATCGAGGTCGTCCTCACCCAACCGTTGCTAGCGTGTTGCGTCTACGGCGGTGCCTGTTTTCTACGTCACGCTTTGCAGAAGAGTGGGTGTCTTGTGTAGTGGGTCTGCTCTGCCTTTCGATCGTTCCCGTCTGACTGCCAGTCTCTCTGCATCACCGTGTGTGTGTGTGTGTGTGTGTGTGTGTGTGTGTGTGTGTGTGTGCGTGTGTGTGTGCGTGTGCGTGTGCGTGTGTGTCCATCAATCGGCCTGTCTGTCTGTCTGTCTGTCTGTCTGTCTGTCTGTCTGTCTGTCTGTCTCTGTTGGTCGGTTCGTTGACCTGCTTGTTGTCTGCCTGTTTATGATTCATCTGTGTGTGTGTGCGCGCGCGTGCCTCTGTCTCCCTGTACCAGGTGTTTGGCATTATGGGCGAATTCATCATCCACTGCATCCATTCCCCTGCTCTCCTTAGCATACCTCCACCCCCACCCCCCACCCCGTCTCACCTCCACCAAAGACTATTATTGTAATGATAATCTTTGCCTCCTCCCCCCAACTTACTTCTACACCCCCCTCACCTCTACACCCCCCACTCCAACCCCTCACCTCTACCCCCTCATAGTGCATGCAGAGAGATAGTATCTCTGGTGCATGTCTGGAGTATGGCGGCTTGTCTGTCTGGTTTAGCACTTTCAGCAGGTTATGTTATACGCATATGTAGTCTTGTGTACTATGTGTACGTGCGTGCGCGCGCGCATATGGGTGCGCGCGCGCGTGCGTGTGCATGTGTGCAAGCGCACACTTGCTCACTCGTCCAAAGTCGAAGTTGAAAGAGGAGGAGCAGGAGTGAACGAGTGACCAACTTCACTTCGGTTTGCAAGAGCACTTGCAATCTACAGTTCCTCTCTCTCTCTCTCTCTCTCTCTCTCTCTCTCCCACTCTCTCATCCTCTCTCTCTCTCTCTCTCCCTCCCACTCTCTCATCCTCTCTCCCTCCCTCTTTCCCTGGCTGGCTATGTTGTGTCTGACTGGTTGGAAGTTGTCTGTGTCAGCTCCGACCTCCACTGGCTTATGGCTTGCTCCGGTGGAGGTAGTGGGCGCGCCTATCTCTGCACCGCTGTGCATGCTCTCAGCTGCAGTCACGTCCGCAGAATGCACATGTGCATGAGCCTGCCTGCCCGCCCCCTTCCCCCCTCTCCTCGCGAACTGACTGGCTGCTCGCTGACTGGCTTGCTCATGCACCAGACGTCTGCACCGCAGGGAATAGGTCCCTTTCCTCTCGGTCTCTGTCTGCCTGCTTGTCTGTCTGTCTGCGTCTCTCCCGTCTGTCTATTTGGAGGCGTCTGGCTCGCCTATGAGCGCCTCCTCTAGGCTGCTCTGCTTGCACCCGCCTTCCGTTTTTGGAGTCTGGGTCGCCGCGGTTTTTCCGGCCGTGTCGTCTGCGAAAACGTTGGAAGAAAAGATGTAGTTGTGCCGGTGGTGGTGGTTGGGCTCAGTCGATGTGAGTGAGTGTGGCCCCCCCCCCCCCCCCCCCCCCCCCCCCGTGTGGTGTCTGGCGAGTTGCATGTTAAATATAGATCCGTATGCATGTCAGCCTGCACCAGCAGCGTTGCCTTCAAAGTGCACTTGCCCCGTATGGCTGCTGCTGTGCAGGCTTGCAGCTGGAGAGGCCGTGATGGTTTGCTTTGTCGGTGTGGCTGCTTGTGTCACCGTGTCTGTCCCACTGTACTCCGCTCAGGTCGTTCACTCAGCTCGCTCCCAGCCTAGCTGCCTGCTTTGCCTTGCCCGCTTGCATGCCTTGCGCTCTCGACCCCCATCCCCCCACCCCCCTTCTCTCTGTCTGTCTGTCTGTCTGTCTGTCTGTCTGTCTGTCTGTCTGTCTGTCTCTCTCTGCCTGTCTGTTGTCTGTCTGTCTGTCTGTCTGTCCTCTTCTCTCTCTCTCTCTCTCTCTCTTACCACATTTGAATATTTTGCCTCAAGGGCTGAATGTAAGAAAGGCACTACTGCTTAATTCACTACCCTTGTAAAATAAAGTTTGTTCGTTCGTTCGCTCTCTCTCTTACTGTCTCTGTCTGTCTCTCTGTCTGTCTCTCTGTCTGTCTGTCTGTCTGTCTGTCTGTCTGTCTGTCTGTCTGTCTCTCTCTCTCTCTCTCTCTCTCTCTCTCTCTCTCTCTCATCATCATCATCATCCTTTGTAGAGCAGAGTTCCTAATTCCGTCATGGTGTGAGACTAGTCTACTGTACTGCAATACATAACCGAGTACCACTCTACACCCTTTAGTTTCTCTTGAAGCACCCCCCCCCCTCATTCTCGCCTCGTCCCCCTACTCCCCCACCCCTTTCAACTTCCCCTTCTACACCCCCCCCCCCCCCCCCCCCACCACCACACCACACCCCCATCCCCTAGCTGTCTGCGCCTCAGTGCATTTCGAATCGCACCGCGACTGCATGTCGAGATGGTCTCGACCTTACATCTTTTTCTCGTCTGCAACTTTATGCCTGTCCCAGCCCGGCATTGTAGCACTCCCCGCTCGGGCTTCTCCAATTCCACTTGGCCAGTCTGCCTTCTCAAGTGTTGACTTCCGCGCTCTCCTTCCACTCTGACCTCCCCTTCCATTGCTGTCTCCTGTCCCAATGCAGTGGGGGTAAAGGGAGGTGGTGGGAGTGGTGAGGAGGTGGGTGAGGGTGGGATGAGGTGTCCTATGCATTGGGGATGAAGGGAAGTGGCGAGGGGGGAAGGGAGGTGGATAAAAAGGTGGGAAGGCTGAAGGGGTGGGGTGGGGTCTTTGGATACGTGAGTGTGGGGTTCCTGGAGGTGGGTGGGATTGGGGTTGTGACCGTTTGGGGGGAGGAGTGAGGAGGTATATTGTGGTGGCAGCCTCCCTTGCTTTTGGAGTCTTTGGCTGGCGCTGAGTATATTTTTGACTCACATGCGAAGCAAAAGTGAGTCTATGTACTCACCCGTGTCGTCCGTCCGGGCGTCCTGTCGTCCGTAAAAAAACTTTAACGTTGGATTTTTCTCGGAGACTATTAGGTCTATCAACACCAAATTTGGCATGATGGTGTATGATGACAAGGCGTCCAAAAGCATGCATAGTGACTTGACCTTGCTTCAAGGTCAAGGTCGCAGGGGCCGTAAATGTTGTCTAAAAACCAGCCATTTTTCACATTTTCCCAATTTTCTCTGAAGTTTTTGAGATTGGATACCTGACCTATATATGGTATATAGGGCAAAGTAATCCCTATCTTTAGATACCAGTTTGATTGATCTTGCTTCAAGGTCAAGGTCACAGGAGCTCTTTAAATTTGGATTGTATACATATTTTGAAGTGACCTTGACCCTGAACTATGGAAGATAACTCTTCCAAACTTCATAACATTGTAGTACACATGTTATACTTTCATACTGGGTCACCCGTGTTGTCCGTCCGGGCGTCCTGTCGTCCGTAAAAAAACTTTAACGTTGGATTTTACTCGGAGACTATTAAGTCTATCAACACCCAATTTGGCATGACGGTGTATGATGACAAAGCGTCAAAAAAACATACATAGTGACTTGACCTTGCTTCAAGGTTGCAGGGGCCGTAAATGTTGTCTAAAAACCAGCCATTTTTCACATCCTCTCAGCATGTGAGTCGTGTGGGCTTTGCCCTTCTTGTTTAAAGTTCAGACTGACCTACCTATTTGTTGTTGTTGCCATGTTACCTCAACTATGACGACGATGACTATTATTATTATTATTTGTCATTTCTGCATTTCTCTGAGGAACTGAGGTATGGCTATTGATAAAAGTTTGTCCTCCAGCCTGGTTTCACAGCTTAGTTTGAGGACTTTAGATGGAACTGATCTTGCCGGTTTTTCTGTTCATCAAATTTTCTTCCTGATCATTTTCAGTTTTCAGTGCTGTCACTTTCACTTTCTGCCTCTGACAGTAGTGAGAGATGTTTATTGCAAAGGCATGCCTGTCCGAGCATCAGTAATTCTGTCTATCCAGTCCATATTATTCATGGCCTTCTAATCAAGTAAAGTATTCTTAGTCTGGCCAGTGTATGCCGCGCTCTCATCTTTTTGTGATTAATTTCTTTATTTTTTATAAATATAATGTACATTACTGCTGTTTGTTTATGTTTTTTAAATATAACTTTTTTAAACCTTTATCAGGGTCATGAGCTGATATGTGACTTTGCATGCAAAAACTAAGCTGAAGTGTAAAAAAATGTATAGTGTAAACAATTTGCCCACAGTTTTCAACCACAAATATTTTACAGTTTTTAGTAAAAATTCCAGGAAATAACACTGATAAATGTCATTGATTTTTTACTTTTGTGGAAAAGTTCCAAGAATTTAGTTTTGACTCTACTTCTCTAGTTACCCAATATGCATGTTTTGTTGTTGCTGTATCTCCAGAATAAGTCATGCATTTGTGTCAAGTATTGACAGATCACCTCACATACATAATGTATAATTGGCTTGTCAGAGCAATTAGAAACTGGACAAATTGGTGGGAGTTATTGGTTTATAAGTCTATTTACATGTATGTGTTGCTTGTAATTTTACTAGTGTTTTCATCAGTACATTGGTCTAAAGACAAGCTTTTCAGTTTTGTGCAATTTGAATGGTTTGTTCATATTTACTTAGTTGTAGCTGGGTCATTCTATCAGTATCCAGAGAGAGAGAGAGAGAGAGAGAGAGACATGACCCAGTCTGCAAAATGTTTAAATCCATTCTTCTCATTCTTTTGTTAAGTAGAACTCAGTGTTAATTGCAACACAATCTGTTCATGTATCCAATTCAGGTTTGATACTAGTTGAACTTTACAGGGGTTAACAAGTGGACATCAACAATTACCTTCCATTCAGTTTTGTCTTCAGACCTTTTGAAAGAAAATAATTTGAAGATAAAATCTTCTACAAATTGGAATTACAATACATCAGCCCTGATGAACTGTTGAACTTGGATGGATTGTTCAGGTGCAGTCTGTGCTGAAATTGAATTGTGATGCACCAAGGAACTTCCATTGTATGTGCTGAGTAATAGTTTCCTTGTCATAATTTATCATGTTGGACTCTGCCACCTCCACCTGTTTTTGCCAGACTATGAGTCTCCAGCTTGCATGTTTGTCAACTTCCCTTTGTCAGTGTCATCCAGGTCAACTGCCTGACCCACTCCCATGCTGCAAGTCCTTGTCTCTGTGTGTGTGTGTGTGTGTGTGTGTGTGTGTTGCTTTTTCTCACCCAGTCTCTGTCATATCTATGTGGTTTTAATGTTTAAATATTTATGAAAAATTGACCCAATATGAAAACACATAAATAAATAATGAAAAAAAATAAATATGAAATAAAAAAAAATAAATAAATAAATATGAAAAAAAAAAAAAAAAAAAAAATACATAAATCACAATTATGAAAAAAAAAATTAAAAAATAAAAATTATGAAAAAAAAAAATAACTAAATAAATAAATCACAAGAAAACAAATAAAAAATAAATTGGATGACACAAAAAAAAAAAAAAAAAAAAATAAATATAATGACAAATTAAATATGAAAAAATAAATATGCTAAAATAAAATATGCTAAAATTAACCATATACACATCCATCTGCAAACCATCATGAACCCTCCCTAAGGCAAACAACATCCTTACCTGATAACCTCCCTCGCCCAACACACTCCCTCGGCCCCTCCCCCTCCTATGCCCCCCCCCCTTTCTGCTCTCCTCACTCTCTACCCCCGCCATCTGCCCCCTCCATCGCCCCCCCTTCCCTGCCCCCCCTCCCTCGCCCCCCCATACCTTTCTGAACCACTTAAACCTGGCCCCCTCCCCCTTGCCCCCCTCCCTACAATTCTAGATGGAAACATTAGTTACATTGGACCTATCTGTGCATTCACTCAAAACTTTTTATAGATGTTCGTGCTCAATCGTCCACCACATAGCCTACAAAGGCGATAGTCATTCCTTTTTAAAACCACTCCACCCATCACTTCATACGCCATCCATCTCGCACCACTCCTTCCACCACCACATCCATCAATCCATCCATACCCCAACATAACCACGTTTCACCACTCTCACATCACACCCCACCAACCATCCTATTCCACTATCTCTTCAACCGTTATCCATCATCCATCATCACATCCATCCATCCCCCATCATCCCATCTTNNNGTGTAAGCATATATACATGTGTGGGCCGCTGCATCAGCAAGGAGGGTCCGATAATAGACTTGATTAATGTCGTCTGGTTTGGAGTTGATGATATTTTTTAGCGTCTGGTGATGCACGTGTTCGATTACTGTCTGTCATTACTGTTTGTCCGTGAATTAGTCTTTCGAATGGAACCGAGGAAAATCTGTCAAGCAATATGCATCTGAGCGCTATCAAGTCTGATTTACGTGGAGATAAGCGATCAAATGGAAGCACCGCGGAGAACGCGCTCATACAACCTTTTATTTGGTGCGGACACATAAAGCTGGTGTGTCTGCGTGTCTGCACACAAATGTGTATAGTGTGAATGCATTTTCATCAATATCACATCTTTAAGAACTTTGTGCATACGTTTATGTGTGTGCGTGCGTGCGCGCGCGCGTGTATTATATGTGTGTGTGTATGTGTGTGTGTGTGTGTGTGTGTGAGAGAGAGAGAGAGAGGGAGAGAGGGAGAGAGGAGAGAGAGAGAGAGAGAGAGAGAGAGAGAGAGAGAGAGAGAGCCTCTGTTTCCTCTGAATGTCTGTCCCAAATGATTATGCTGTCTGGATTGCTGTCTGGCTGATTAGCTAGATGTCTGACAGCTTGCCTGGATGTCTGGGGAGAGAACAGGATGTCTGGCTGACCGTCTGGCTGGCAGATGAAACGGATGTCTGTCTCAATCTGACTGTCTGGCTGGCAGTGCAGTGGTACACAGCAAACGGTGTCTAATCCACTTGTCTGTGTCAAGCACGGGCCATATTGGTTATGTGTTGAATAAATGTGCTTTATTGTATGTACATGTATCTCTTCATATCTCTGCCGGTCTCTCTGTCATCGATCTCCGCCTGCTTGTCCCAGTACAAGCCGACTCGTCTGTAGCGTTTAGTCCGTCCCAGCGATCGAAGTGTGTCTCTTTCGACCTGACCTGTGTCTAGGTGTGCTGTGAAGGTTGGGAACCTGACTGAAGGGCGAGAAGACGATAAGCCTAACAGTGGCTATCCTCTACTGACCACCTGCAGGTCATCCCTCTCTGGTCAGTGTGTGACCGTCCAGTGACTTATTCTCTCTCTGTGTCCCTCTCTGTCTGTCTCTGTCGCTACTTGTCTCTGTCTACAGTTGTCTCTCTCTCTCTCTCTCTCTCTCTCTCTCTGTCTACATGTCTCTCAATCAAAATATGTCTCTATCTCTTTGTCTCTGTCCCCGTCTCAACTTGTCTCTGCCTCTTTGTATCTGTCTCTCTGTCTGTCTCTACTTGTCTGTCTCTCTGTCTGTGTCTCTCTGCCTCTAATCTTCTGTCTTTCTGTCTGTCTCTACTTGTCTGTCTCTCTGTGTCTCTCTGTTTCTAATCGTCTCTGTCTCTCCGTCTCTCTGTCTCTCTCTACTTGCCTCTGTCTCTCTGTCTCTCTACTTGCCTCTATTTCTTTGTCTCTGTCTCTCCTTGCCTGTCTCTCTGTCTCTGTCTGTCTGTCTGTCTGTCTGTCTGTCTGTCTGTCTGTCTGTCTGTCTGTCTGTCTGTCTGTCTGTCTGTCTGTCTGTCTGTCTGTCTCTCACTCTCACTCTCACTCTCCTTGCCGAGGAACCATTAGTGAGGAGATATCGGGGTATGTGGAGGGAATCTTAAGACCCATCGTGGAGAGAACGCCGAGTTTTTGCAGGGACACCACTGATTTCCTCAACAAGTTGGCAGGACACGGAAGGGTCCCTCAGAATACGCTACTGGCTACGATGGATGTGGCAGCCCTCTACACCAGCATCCCCCACGAGGAGGGCATAGCAGCCACCGCGTCGGCTCTACGCGAAAGCGACTGTTCCTCTCCCGATACCATCCTTGCTCTCATTCGGTTCATCCTCGAGCATAACGCCTTCTCCTTTGGTGACAAAATGTACCTGCAGAGGCACGGCACAGCCATGGGCACCAGATTCGCCCCGCAGTATGCGAATCTCTTCATGCACAGGTTCGAAGAGGGTTTTTTTTCCAGCCGCCCCCTGCGCCCCAGCTTCTACATCAGGTACATTGATGACTTGTTTCTCATCTGGAACCACGGGGAACAGGCCCTCCAGGAACTCCACCAGGAGATCAACGGGTTCTCCCCTACCATTCAACTAACTATGACCTTCTCCAAGGAGTCGGTCACCTTTCTGGACACTCGGGTCACCATAACGGATGGACAGCTCACTACCTCCCTGTACCGTAAGCCCACGGACAGCATGCAGATGCTCCACCACTCCAGTTCCCACCCGAGGCATGTCAAGCAGTCCATCCCCTATGGACAGGCGCTTCGGATCCACCGAATCTGCTCCGATGCGGGGGATCGTGACAGGCACCTCCGGGGACTGAAGGCGGCCCTCCTCCGTAGCGGACACCACGGTGGGAGCATCGACCGGCAGTTCTACAGGGCCACTACTAAAAGACGGGAGGAGCTTCTTCTTCGTCGGGACAGGCACTCGGGGGCCAACAGAGTCCCTCTAGTCGCGAGTTTCTTCCCTGGGGCGGAGAAGCTGCGGAAGGTGATTAGGAGTCTCCAACATTTCCTCAGTGAGGACGAGCGCCTCTCTCGTGCACTTCCGGCTCCTCCTGTCCTCGCCTTCCGCCAACCACCTAACCTGAGGAGTCTGCTGGTCCGCAGCAAATTCCCCGACCACCACCCCACGGAGGACGGCAGCATGCAACCCTGTAAGGCGGCGCGGTGTTCCACGTGCGCAATCATCTGCACGGAGACGACGATTACCAGGGGCCAGACCGTACACCACGTCAGAGGCAAGCATACCTGCCATTCCAGAGATTTGGTATATCTCATCAGGTGCCGCAGAGGATGCCCTGACGCTTGGTACATCGGAGAGACTGGTCAGCGACTCCGCCAACGGATGAACGGGCACCGCGCCACCATCAGAAACCTGTCGCCCCTCCCAGTCAGCGAACACTTCAACCTGTCCGACCACTCACCCGCTGACATGCTCGTGAGCGTGCTGAGGGGCGGGTTGCACGACCTCCACCAACGTCGGGTTATGGAGCAGAGACTCATCATCAGGTTTGGCACGCAGCACACCGGGCTCAACAGAGACACGGGCTTCATGGCTCACTACCGTTGAGCCCGCCCTGCTCTGTGGCACGGGTTCCCCCTGTTCTCTGCGGTGTGGACGGTCCTTCTACGGGGGTGAGCGCATGTCCACTCCTGCTTTTCTCGGGGGACTTGCGTTGCACGAGCCTCCGCCAGTCCCCTATTTAAACCCTACGCCTGCCAGTCCTGTACCACTTGGCCTGAAGAAGGAGGATCCCCTCCGAAAGCTCGCCTACGACTGCTCTAGAAGCCTACGACTGCTCTAGTAACGGCCCTCTTCAGGGCCCACTTCTCTCACGAGAGAATACAATTGGTCAGACTCCGGTCATTTTTCTGTTTTCTTTTTTTCCAACTCTCCTTGCCTCGGTCTCTTTGTCTCTGTCTATACTTGTATCTGTCTCTTTCTCTGTCTCTACTTGTCTCTGTCTCTCTGTTGCTCTCTCTGTCTCTATCTCTTTCTCTCTCTCTCTCTTTCTCACTGTCTCAGTCTCCATCGCTCTCTCACTTTCAACTTTCTTTGTGCGCCTATGTTTGCGCATTGTCTGATGATGTCTGACCGTGAACAAGTGCATCGTCGGCTCCTCTCTCTCTCTCTCTCTCTCTCTCTCTCTCTGTGTGTGTGTGTGTGTGTGTGTGTGTAAATGTTCGTGTGTGTGTGTGAGTGTGTGTGTGTGTAAATGATCATGTGTGTGTCTGTGTGTCTGTCTGTCTGTCTGTCTGTCTGTCTGTCTGTCTGTCTGTCTGTCTGTCTGTCTGTCTGTCTGTCTGTCTGTCTGTCTGTGTGTCTGTCTGTCTGTCTGTCTGTCTGTCTGTCTGTGCTGTCTGTCTGTCTGTCTGTGTGTCTGTCTGTCTGTCTGTCTGTCTGTCTGTCTGTCTGTCTGTCTGTCTGTCTGTCTGTCTGTCTGTCTGTCTGTCTGTCTGTCTGTCTGTCTGTCTGTCTGTCTGTCTCTTTGTGTGTGTGTGTGTGTCTGTCTGTCTGTTTCCCTGCCTGTGTGAGTGTGTGTCTGTCTCTGCGTGTGTGTCTGTGTGTGTGTGTGTGTGTGTGTGTGTGTGTGTGTGTGTGTGTGTGTGTCTGCGTGCGTGTGAATGTGTGTGTGCCTCTGTGTGTGTGTGTGTGTATGTGTTCCCGTCCGTCCGTCCATTCATCTGTTCCCCCACCTCTCTCTCTCTCTCTGTCTCTCTCTCTCTCTCTGTCTCTCTCTCTCTCTCTCTCTCTCTCTCTCTCTCTCTCTCTCTGAGACGGGCAAGAAGAGAAGTCTGCGTGACCTAGGTCAGCCGTCTGCCTGCATTTCGATTTTCTCCTGGGCTCCTCCTTCCCTTACTGCTCTCCGCACTGCTGGCCTGGGCGGAGCACTCCTGTTTTGTCTCCGCTCGGAGACTGAGTAGTCTGCCGGTCATGGTGGTCACACTCGCTGGGGCCAGGGTGTCCATGACCGAGGGGGTGGGGGAGGGGGGTGGGGGAGGCATGGGGATAGGCGGCTCAGACACTGGGTGGGGTTCAAGAGGTAAAAGAGGAAAAAGAGGGAAAAAAATCAGGTGGGGCTGGAGGTTGGGGCGAGATGGAATAAAGAGGAGGGCGACGAGAAAGAAGGGGCATGGAAGATGAAGAATCTCTCTATGTACAAGGTTCAGGGAGAGTAGGCGGGGAAGGGGTTGAGGTGAGAGGGAGGGGGTGGGGGTAAGGATGGAAGAAGATTAATGATTGAGAGAAGGAGGGGGTCGTCCATGTTTCTGTTTGGGAAGATTGATGAGGTGAAGGAAAGATAGAATGGAGATCTGTAGTGGAGCAATATAATGGAATGAAGAATAACATAAGCTGAGTAAAATTGACCACGTGAAAGGTTGAGAGAGAAATTTTACTGTGCATTTTGGGGGGTGGAGAGAGAGAGAGAGGGAGAGAGAGAGAGAGAGAGAGAGAGAGAGAGAGAGAGAGAGAGAGAGAGAGAGAGAGCTTGAAACTTGACATTTTCGTTGACGAGGCCATCCGCCCATTGCAAAAATTCAACATCAAAACAGTGATGAGTGTCAGATATTAACATACATGTAGAGCGATATAGCCTAATGCATATCATACAGGATCCTTATTTTTCTCTAGTTTACACTTGCAGAGAGAGAGAGAGAGAGAGAGAGAGAGAGAGAGAGAGAGAGAGAGAGATGAACTACATAAATGTGTAGTCCACCTGCCCTTTATATTGAAAGTAAACGAACGAAACACAGTTAAGTACAAAGAAGTTCTTCAAAAACTGGCAACCAGTGTCTGCACATGAGAAAGTTCATGGAGAGAGAGAGAGAGAGAGAGAGAGAGAGAGAGAGAGAGAGAGAGAGAGAGAGAG